>JAEMWC010001043.1:62500-115000 GCA_016490735.1 Pachyseris speciosa
GTACCTCCGTCCCCACTGTACCTCTGTCCCCACTGTTTCTCTGCACCCACATTACCACTGTGCCCACTGTTCCTGTGTGCCCACTGTACCTCTGTGCCCACTGTTCCTCTGTGCCCACTGTACCTCTGTGCCCACTGTTCCTCTGTGCCAACTTTACCACTGTGCACGTTGTTCCTCTGTGCCCACTGTACCTCTGTGCCCCCTTTACCACTGTGCCCACTGTTCCTGTGTGCCCAGTGTTCCTCTGTGCCCACTGTTCCTGCGTGCCCACTGTACCTCTGTGCCCACTGTTTCTCTTTGCCCACTGTTCCTGCATACCCACTGTTCCTGTGTGCCCGCTGTTTCTTTGTGCCAACTGTTCCTTTGTGCCTACTGTTCCTCTGTGCCCACTGTTTGTCTGTGAGTGCTGTTCCTCTGTGCTCACCGTTCCTCGGTGCCCACTGTCCCTCTGTGCCCACTGTTCCCACTGTTCTTCGGTGCTTATTGTTCCTCTGCGGCCACAGTTCCTGTGTGCCCACTGTTCCTCTGTGCCTATTGTTCCTCCGTGCACACGGTTTCTCTGTACCCACTGTACCTCTGTGCCCACTGTCCCTCCGTGCCCACTGTTCTTCGGTGCTTATCGTTCCTCTGTGGCCACAGTTCCTGTGTGCCTACTGTTCCTCTGTGCCTACTGTTCCTCTGTGCACACGGTTTCTCTATACCCACTGTACCTCTGTGCCCACTGTCCCTCCGTGCCCACTGTTCTTCGGTGCTTATCGTTCCTCTGTGGCCACAGTTCCTGTGTGCCTACTGTTCCTCTGTGCCCGCTGTTTCTTTGTGCCCACTGTACCTCTGTGGCCACTATTCCTCTGTACCCACTGTACCTCTGTGCCCACTGTTCCTCTGTGCACACTGTATCTCAGTGCCCACTGTTTCTCCGCACCAACTTTACCACTATGCCCACTGTTCCTGTGTGCCCACTAATCCTGTGTGCCCAATGTACCTCTGTGCGCCCTGTACCTCCGTCCCCACTGTACCTCTGTCCCCACTGTTTCTCTGCACCCACATTACCACTGTGCCTACTGTTCCTGTGTGCCCACTGTACCTCTGTGCCCACTGTTCCTCTGTGCCCACTGTACCTCTGTGCCCACTGTTCCTCTGTGCCAACTTTACCACTGTGCACGTTGTTCCTCTGTGCCCACTGTACCTCTGTGCCCCCTTTACCACTGTGCCCACTGTTCCTGTGTGCCCAGTGTTCCTCTCTGCCCACTGTTCCTGCGTGCCCACTGTACCTCTGTGCCCACTGTTTCTCTTTGCCCACTGTTCCTGCATACCCACTGTTCCTGTGTGCCCGCTGTTTCTTTGTGCCAACTGTTCCTTTGTGCCTACTGTTCCTCTGTGCCCACTGTTTGTCTGTGAGTGCTGTTCCTCTGTGCTCACCGTTCCTCGGTGCCCACTGTCCCTCTATGCCCACTGTTCCCACTGTTCTTCGGTGCTTATTGTTCCTCTGTGGCCACAGTTCCTGTGTGCCCACTGTTCCTCTGTGCCTATTGTTCCTCCGTGCACACGGTTTCTCTGTACCCACTGTACCTCTGTGCCCACTGTCCCTCCGTGCCCACTGTTCTTCGGTGCTTATCGTTCCTCTGTGGCCACAGTTCCTGTGTGCCTACTGTTCCTCTGTGCCTACTGTTCCTCTGTGCACACGGTTTCTCTATACCCACTGTACCTCTGTGCCCACAGTTTCTCTGTGCCTACTGTTCCTCTGTGCCCACTGTACCTCTGTGCCCACTCTTCCTCTGTGTCCACTGTTCCTTTGTGCCCACTGTTCCTCTGTGCCCACTGTTCCTCTCTGCCTACCGTTCCTATGTGCCAACTGTCCCTCTGTGCCCGCTGTTCCTCTGTGCCCACTGCTCCTGTGTGCCCAGTGTTCCTCTGTGCCAACTGTTCCTGCGTACCCACTGATCCTGTGTGCCCGCTGTTTCTTTGTGCCCACTGTACCTCTGTGCCCACTGTTCCTCTGTACCCACTGCACCTCTGGGCCCACTGTTCCTCTGTGCACACTGTATCTCAGTGCCCACTGTTTCTCTGCACCCACATTACCACTCTGCCCACTGTTCCTGTGTGCCCACATTACCTCTGTGCCCACTGTTCCTCTGTGCCAACTTTACCACTGTGCACGCTGTTCCTCTGTGCCCAATGTACCTCTGTGCCCAATGTACCTCTGTGCCCACTTTACCACTGTGCCCACTGTTCCTCTGTGCCCACTGTTCCTGTGTGCCCACTGTTCCTGTGTGCCCACTGTACCTCTGTGCCCATTGTTCCTCTGTGCCAACTTTACCACTGTGCACGCTGTTCCTCTGTGCCCACTGTTCCTGTGTGCCCACTGTACCTCTGTGCCCAGAGTTCCACTGTGCCCACTGTTCCTCTGTGCTCACTGTTCCTCTGTGCTTACTGTACCTCGGTGCTCGGTGTTCCTGTGTGCCCACTTTACCTCTGTGCCTACTTTTCCTCCTTGCCCACTGCACTTTTCTGCCCGCTATTCCTCTGTGCCCACTGTATCTATATGATCTAAGTGCCCACTGTACCTCTGTGCCCACTGTTCCTCTGTACCTACTGTACCTCTGTGCCCACTGTTCCTCTGTGCACACTGTATCTCAGTGCCCACTGTTTCTCTGCACCCACTTTACCTCTGTGCCCACTGTTCCTCTGTGCCTACTGTACTTCTGTGCCCACTGTTCCTCTGTGCCCACTTTACCACTGTGCCCACTGTTCCTGTGTGCCCACTGTTTCTCTGTACCCACTGTACCTCTGTGCCCACTCTTCCTCTTTGCCCACTGTATCTCAGTGCCCACTGTTTCTCTGCACCCACTTTACCTCTGTGCCCACTGTGCCCACTGTCTGCCTACTGTTCTTGTGTGCCGACTGTACCTCTGTGCCCAGTGTTCCTCTGTGCCCACTGTTCCTCTGTGCTTACCGTTCCTCTGTGCTTACTGTACCTTGGTGGCCACTGTTCCTGTATGCCCACTTTACCTCTGTGCCCACTGTTCCTCCTTGCCCACTGCACCTTTGTGCCCGCTATTCCTCTGTGCCCACTGTATCTATATGATCTAATTGCCCACTGTTCCTCTGTGCCCTATATTCCTCTGTGCCCTATATTCCTCTGTGCCCACTGTTCCTTCATGCCTACTGTTCCTCTGTGCCCACTTTTC
Organism: Pachyseris speciosa; assembly: GCA_016490735.1. Classification (NCBI taxonomy): domain Eukaryota; kingdom Metazoa; phylum Cnidaria; class Anthozoa; order Scleractinia; family Pachyseridae; genus Pachyseris; species Pachyseris speciosa. Next base: position 65,689 of record JAEMWC010001043.1, read on the forward strand.
CTTTGTGCCTACTGTTCCTCTATGCTTACTGTTCCTTTGTGCCTACCGTTCCTCTGTGCCCACTCTTCCTTTGTGCCTACTGTTCCTCTGTGCCCACTTTTTGTCTGTGCGTGCTGTTCCTCTGTGCCCACCATTCCTCTATGCCCACTGTCCCTCTCTGCCTACTGTTCCCACTGTTCTTCTGTGCTTATTGTTCCTCTGTGGCCACAGTTCCTCTGTGCCCACTGTTCCTCTGTGCCTACTGTTCCTCTGTGCACACGGTTTCTCTGTACCCACTGTACCTCTGTACCCACTGTACATCTGTGCCCACTTTTCCTCTGTGCCCACTGTTCCTCTGTGCCCACTGTTCCTCTGTGCCCGCTGTTCCTCTCTGCCTACTGTTCCCGTGTGCCCACTGTTCCTGTGTGCCCACTGTTCCTGTGTGCCCACTGTTCCTGCGTGCCCACTGTTCCTGTGTGCCCGCTGTTCCTTTGTGCCCACTGTACCTCTGTGCCCACTGTTCCTTTGTGCCCACTGTTCCTCTGTGCCCACTGTTCCTCTGTACCCACTTTACCTCTGTGCCCACTGTGCCTCTGTGCACACTGTATCTCAGTGCCCACTTTTTCTCTGCACCCACTTTACCACCGTGCCCACTGTTCCTGTGTGCCCACTGTTTCTCTGCACCCACTTTACCACCGTGCCCAGTGTACGTCTATGCCCACTGTTCCTCTCTGCTCACCGTTCCTCTGTGCTTACTGTGCCTCTGTGCCCACTGTTCCTGTGTGCCCACTGTACCTCTGTGCCCACTGTTCCTCTGTGCCCACTGCACCTTTGTGCCCGCTATTCCTCTTTGCCCAGTGTATTTCAGTGCCCACTGTACCTCTGTGCCCACTGATCCTCTGTGCTTACTGTTCCTCTGTGCACACTGTATCTCAGTGCCCACTGTACCTCTGTGCCCACCATTCCTCTATGCCCACAGCACCTACTGACGGCGGTTAAGTTTAATATTTTACTCTTAGATAATGGTTAACAGTTTCAGTTCTTTTTACAGACGCTATGATTTTACACTTGTTCTGGAAACGCAGCTCATGAATTTTGCTGTTTACACGAGACACAATCAAGCGGTTTTAGGAATCACCGCGGCGACACGTCATGTCAAATTATGAAAAGAAGTAAACACTGTAGAAAACCGGTTTGCCGAGATATCTTATTTCGAAATTGCATAGAAGGGAGGTTCTCAACTGCCGTGACCAGAGGTTCTTATTTTTCGCGTCTCCGTTCGCTTTGCGTTTAGCGGGTTAACCGCCGAGCTCGCTGAGAAAAATAAAACCTCTGGCACCCAAGGTAGGTAATTCGTAACACAAGTAAAACCGTAAAAACACAGCCAGTACAGTACCGCTCAATTACCGGTATAAATACAGGTTTTTCTTCAAATTACTGCGCTAAATACAAATTTTAAAGCGATGATACTAAGCGTTTATCAGCAAACGATGATGTGATGGTCTCGGGCATTCTAGCCACTACAAATGAGTCGCGAAGATGGAATCGCTGCATTATCAACTTCACCGGCTAATACACTTCGATCGATTACACTACTGTACACGTGGAATTTCCCATGCATTCAAGCCTGGAAAACGTTTTTCCTCGTTGTAGATGCGTTGATGCATTTTCACCCCCTTAACTTTGCTCTCTTGAGGAGACTGAATGACCATTATCGCGCCAAGTGTTCAATCATCGCTTTCGACGGTCGACGCCATTTTGAATGTAGCTCTCCAATTTGAAAAATTCCGCCGCAACTTTCAAAAGCCAGCGCATGCGCCCAGATGACAGTGTCCCTTTAAAGGCCAATCTCGTTCCCAGAGCCCACGTGTCTTTTGGGCAGCGCCAAGACACGGAGCTCTGGAATAATCCATTTTTTTGAATTTTTTCATTGGCTAGAAGTTTGAGCATGGGCAGTTGAGCCGGAAGTTGCTTCGTAAACAAATATGGCGGAGCAGTGGACGGAAGATACTCCTGTCAAGGTTTTTATCGAAAGCTTCAGATCGACGGTACGTTTGCAAATACTGCAATTCAACCTTTTCGAGTCGCCCGATTGATTTGTTTGGACAAAATTCAAAGAAAGAAGATCTTTCAATAATTATTGAGAATGTAACGGGTCAAGCTTTCACGGAGGACGATGGGTTTCCAAGACAAATTTGCAGAGCTTGTCGCAATAACGTTAAACATTTTCAAACGTCATTTTTAGGATAACGAGAGGAAAGAAGACGACAGAAAGTGCATCCACCCAGAAGCAGCGAGAAGCCAAACAAGGAAAAAGCGACGGAACAGAACGCGCGTCTGTAGTCCGGCAAAGCCTAGCCAAAACGTTTCACTAACTCATCCAAAACAAAATGTGGAAGTGAGGATCTTGCCAGAGTCAATAAGAAAACCTGAACCTCCCTAGCAAAATAAAGGAATGTTGATTTTGGCAAAGACTGCATTGGCTACGCTATAGTGAGGTTTGTTAATTGTTTTGGTGTTCTTGAATGTACATGCATTAAAACTAAGGAATTGAAATAAAACGATTTACGTTCATGCATTGTTCTGATGGTTGAGTTAAATATTTTGCTGACTGATATGTTAATGCTTAAATGACAGAATTGTTAATTATAAATTATCACACTGTTTGAGGTTATGAACTTGAAAAACCATATCTGGAGACTTGGAGGCTTGAACTCATGGTGTAAGTACAGCATCTTGACTACTTACTTAGAGGTTGAACCACTGACCACCTGGCTAGCCCAATGGGATGAGGCACAAGTCAGGTGAGTGGGAGGCCGCAGGTTCAAGTCCCGGTTGGACAACACTTAGGGTCTTTGTAATGATGTGCAAATGTTAGGCTTTCTGATCTAGTCTTCTTGGATAAGGATTATAATCATAGGTCCCACCCTGCAACATTTATTCGTAAACAACTCTGTGGGATGTTATTAGGTGAATGGAAATGATGGAAGACAAATTATCCCATGGGCTACAGCTTGTGGTATACTCATGAACATCAGAGGTCGTGAGCTCTCTCTTGTCCAGAAAATGAATGCTGTCTTGCTGGGAGTTGGCAGTGCTACAAAAAGGGTTTGTGGATCTAGATCTGTCATCTGTGGGTTACAACTGAAGTACAAGTTCATACAGTTTTTTAGTCTCAATGCAATGAGGGCATCTCACAAAATTAACTTTCCTTTTTTCATTGTCACAGTCCTGAAGTACTTTAGTATGTATACAAGCAACATAATTGGATAAAATAAAAATGCTATTATAAAGTGAACTTACGTGTGCCTTTGGCACAGACTGGTAGTTCATAAAATAATGATTGATTTTTTTGATAGCTGAAAGTGTCAAGGCATTACTAAGTTCATTGACTTACATGTAATGATTTCATGAATGCTAGAAAATGTTGTGTTGGGTTAAATGCATAATACAGTTTATGGAGAGTGATGGATTTTGCAAAGCACAATTACATTGAAGTGTTCTGAATTCTGGTTTTTCATTTTCCTGGCTTTTTATGTTATTGTATTTTGCAAACATATCTCCATTAAAAATATTAAGCCAGAAACACAAAGAAACACATGGTCTATCTTTGAATGCAGACTGATGAATTTTATTTGCTGGTCTGGCAATCATGTCATGTCTGATGACACTTATGTAAATGTAAATTCAACTTGTTACCAACAGGGCAAAACATATGCTGGACAGAATGTAGCCCTTGTTGAAGAAAAGAACAAAAGCAAAAGAAAATAACTTTTAATTATTAGCTTTATATTTCCTCCCTGATTTTTACCATCATTTTATTATGATAACTAGAACAGCTTACCGATTTCAAACATTGCACCACAGCTGTGCCAAACTTGAACAATGTTTTTTTACTATTAGTTAAGGTTGATTTCAGAATAACATTTGAAACCATGTCTTTCTACTGTTATGCAGCAGCACATCTATTGTGATACATGTGCATGACAGTTAACACAACTTGGTTAATAAACATCATGCTGATGCTGTCATAAACTCATTACATGAATTATACATAAAGTTAAAAGGCTGCACCACTGATCAGTATTTTATTTGTGAAATGTTTCAGAATTAAATTAGATATAAGAGACAAGGTTGTGCTAAAGCTGACCAAACCTGGTATGTGACCAGCAGAATATATAGCCCTCACACACTTCAACATCATTTTTTCCCTCAAGACTCTATCTAGCAAACGGTTTAGTAAGGCACTAAAAAGACAAGGAACATTTAAATATGATTTTGAAAAATTGAAACTTGGGAAGCAAGAAGAACCCATTATTGCATTTGCATAGCCTTGCTGAAATTAGACGGAAAGGTGAAAGACCTGTGTCTTGGTTGTTCACACCAAGACACAAGCCAGTAAACTCAGAATAATTTATGACGCAAGTAAAGGTCACTGTGGTTTTTTCATGTATATTCTGAAGACAATTGTTGATTGCCCATGAGTTTAAAGTAACGTTTTAGTTCTAAAAGTGATCACTTTGGAGTGCTTTAGTGGAAAACACACACACACACACACACATACAGCCTATACGTCCTTTAATAATTATCAATTTAAGTCTCAAATCCTTCTAGACGAGCACAGATGCTCTACTATTTGGGATACAGTAAATCAAATGAACTCTAGCTCTACATGAACTCAAATCAAATGAGCAGAGCAGAGAACCAACAAACTTAGCCCACTTATGACGCCGAGTCCGGCAATCACAATCAACTCAGCCCCGAAGGAAAGGATTAATACTGTAGGATCAAACGAGTCTCGTCAACAAGTGCTTTTACTGTACAGTACTCTTTCCTGGCCTGACATTGCTGCAATCCACGAAGACTTCAGGATTACCAGAAAGCAAACAACATTCCTTGGCATTTTTAAGTTTGGTAACCTTTTGATTACCTTCTTCAACAAGGCTTTGAATAATGCACACATCTAAAAGTCTCTCCAACTTTTCCACTTGATCTCTCATCGATACGTTGAGAGGGAAAAAAATGACCACGGAGGTTCGCCGCCTTACCGAGGGTGATGAAACACTGTTAGTAATACTTGATAAATCAGCGATTTCCCGAATCCCGTTTGAAGTACGACCAGAACATTCTTTTTTCTACGCAAACTGCTCGTATGGCATCATGTTGCTCTCTTTTCAACTCCTTTCCCCCAGTTTTTCTAACGAAAAGTCGATCGCCTTATGAAAGACTCCATTCTTATCAAGACCGTGACACATGCGCCGTAAAACCAGAACTCCTAAGATCTTGGAGTCTGAAAATGGATTATTCCAGAGCTCCGTGTCTTGGCGCTGGCCAAAAGACACGTGGGCTCTGGGAACGAGATTGTTTAAAGGCCGATACTCCGGAAGGTGAATTTTCAACTGCAAAATGGAAGAGCAAAAGATTGTTCTCAGGAAATTCTTAAATTTTGGATCCACTTGTATGGCGCCCGGATTGTGTAGTTGAAAACCAAAATTATTTAACGCTTCAAGGACTTGTTCACTTTACTGCGGCATCTTGCAGCTCACCAAGAAAGTTCTTAACAACTCACCGGCATTAATGGGAGGAACGAGTAGAAGTTCTTCCTTTGGACAAACCGTTTGCTATTTTTGTAGATGCGTGTTTTTACTATAGTGGATCGATGTGTATCTTCCAGTGGTAGAAAGCTCGACAACACAGGTAACTTAAATAGATTGAAGCTTAGCATTTGGTTTACTCGCTGTTACTTTTGTTCCGGAATGAAGTTTTTAGTTTTGTCTCGACTTGATACAAATAACAATCTACTCGTTTTGGACACAAAGAAGTAGCTAGTCGAATTGTTTGTTTGTTTGTTCTTTTGCAAGCGAACGAGTGTTTTCCTCCGCTTGGCCGACTGTACATTTTTTTTTCGGCGTCTGTGTCTCTGCAGTGCTAAAAACTGAAAGAAACGTTGGCCCTTATGTTATTAACACGTAATCGCAATGAATCCTCGTAAAACTAAGGATTAATATCACTTATGTTTTGCGCTACGAGTGATATTAATCCTTTTTTTTCGGCTCCATGCGATTACCTATCCAAACTATCAGGATTGTTTTCCTTTTTCTATTTTCTACGACATTTAAGCTTATGTGGACTAAGCTTAACGTACTACAAAATATGTTTGTTAAGTCCGGCTAAAAGATCGAACATTTCCATCCATTATCGTGTTTGTCAAGCATAACGTTTGGCGGCTAAAACGCAAAATAATGTTTGACCAACACGGGACAAAGTGAGCCCAAAAAAATTATTTTTGCGTATTATTGCTGAGATTGTCGACGTTACGTGGCTCATTTGGTTGCTTTTTACCGTTTGCACACGATTTGTTTGTTGGGGTGGCTAAATGATCAAACACTTGTTCGTAATGCGAAATTTTGGATGAACATGTTTGATTTCGATCAAACATGGAAAGCCATTTAATGCACTATTGTGATAGGTGGCTAAACCGTCAAACATGCTCGTCCAGCGATGTTGGATGAAAATATTGATCGTTTTTTGATTGCTAAATTTGTTTTTGAGCAAACCCACGCGTCGACTGTATTGCATTTGTTTTCTTGTAATGTTTTGAGGTTTTTGAACCGCGGTCAATTCCTGTTGACTGCTCTAAACATAAAATGTTGGCGCAAGGAAAGCCATGCTGTATTGCTCAATACCAGTATCAAAAGAAATAATATTCGTGGAGCCCTGCTTTAAGGCTTGGCTAAATCTGTATATTACGAATGAACGGCGTTAAAATAAGGAAAAAGAGAGAAAAATTTACCGTCCTGCGCTCACGTTCTCGAGAAAACCTAAAATTTGGTCATTTCACGTTGTTTTGAGGAGGACGGCAAAGAAATGGACCAAACTGTAAAACGCACGTGCAGAGCGATTGTTTTTGCTAATTAAAATTAACCCATTGTTTTGTGGCGTTCTCGATGCCGTGCCGTCACGAATGTGTACGCGTACAGATCTTTGGGAATGTTATAAAGAAAACAACGTAAAAGAATCAAGATACAAAGAACGTCATTAAATTTCATTAACAGAAGTTTGTTATGACAGCTCGTGCAAATCTCTGAGACATTCTATACAAGAAATAAAAAAAAACTAATTTGTTTCTCGTGCGTTGTTGAATAATATAAAGCACTCGATTCGACCAATCATAGCGCGCACAATTTGCCCGTGCATGTGTTCTCTGATGACGCTGAAAATTTTTATCGTTTCGACCAAGAACATTGTAAAGCACGTTTGTTTTCAAATTAGCAATGTCTATTCCTTGAGCGTAAGCTTATAAACGCTCCTTAGAATTATTACTGGTTACAAAAAGTTGAATAGCCTGCACCTCCCTTCATTTACAAGTTAGGGTGTCAGATGTGTTTTTGTTGCTCGAAGCCAACAACAACAACATTGAAAAAGGCCTTTGTAGCCCTCAGCCAGTAGCACAGCTATGCCTAGGCGGGCTACTTAAACTGATGTAATAACCTCATTTTAAGAAAACATGTACACAAAATAAATTTCAAAAGCCGTACGTTAAATAAACTGACACTGTTCAATAGTTACCTCGATGTGCTACACTGACTTTTCTTGCGATGAAGAATTCTCTGCAAAGACCGACTATATTCACTGTTCACGGCATCAAAAGATATACGAGTAAGGCCGAGAAAACGTTTGAACGTTATACCATTCTCTTAAAATCTCAAATCCCTTGGAAGAAAGATTACTTCGGTCCTCTCAAACGATCACTCAGTTTTGTAGACTCTTAAAGTATGCTGAGAGTGGTCGATTCAGGAAGATCAGATGTTCGGCAAGATTTTCGCCATAGCCCCGTACAAATTCAATTTGTGACTCGAAATCTACTATTACTCGCTGCTTTTGGAACAGGGTTTAGGATGGTGCAGCAACAAGGCTATTTATTCGCTCTTTGAATGCGTTAATTAAACTTGCAGCCGTTGTTCTCTCTTTTTCCTTTGGTCAGCATTCCCAGAGGTACTACCCTGAAGGTTGCTTATATTATTTTCTCACCTAGCTGAATCAGTTATCAAGTAAGAGGCTAGGGCCCTGGGGAGGCTCGCTCCGAACGCTTTAACGTGTGAGTCAACTAGGGGGATCAGGGTGCATGCTCCCCCGGAAATTTTTTAAATTAAAGTCTTCTGAAATGGCTGGCAATGCATTTAAAACTAAAATGGTGTGTTGAAACTTACATACTTTCAGCAACAAAAAAGAGATGTTTTAAAACAAGAATAATCAGTTTTCGGTAAAACGTTAAATAGAAAAGTAAGTTCGATTTTTTTAGCATTACTTGCTCTTTACTGATAAAGAGTGGGGGGCTAAAGCCCCCCAACCCCTCCCCTTGCGCAATGCCTGAAAGGTGAACAGCCATCACAGGAAATTTCTATTCTTATTTCATAAATTAAAAGGCAATGGTTAGTAGAAAACCAATTCAAATTAGTTTAAAACGTTCGGATCCAGCTTTTTCTTTTGTTGTCTTTCCTTTTTTTTGAAAAAGATGTTTTTGCCTTTTGACGTATTCTCTCTGGTTTGAGACTATATTTTGCTGACACAAATGCCATCAGCCGTTTTTATGACTGAATTTAATTTTATATGCGATATTAAAAACGGCAGTGTTTAAGCGGTGTAATTATCCATATTGAAAGTGAAGAACTCCAACATTCTTTACTAGAAAATTGAAGAGGTATATACTTGTATTCAGATGAAAATTTACTGGGGCAGGTTACCCAATCTATGTACGTTACCTGTAATAATTTAGCCGACTAGCGCCCTGATCGATTGAAGGTGTTGCTGAAAAAAGTTTATGTTCAGAACAAAATAAGACCTCTCCAACGGTATTCGCCCGGGGGAAAAATTGATACCCTATTTAAGGCCCAAATCCGAAAAATGACACCCTGTGCAAGGGAAGAACAAAAACTCAAAATAGCTTGAACAGGTCAACTCAAAAACACAATCTTTTTAAAATCGCTTTGGCAATACTTTAACTTTGACAGATCATTTGTTTTCCGCTTAACTGGGTGTTTACACCCTGCTATTTTTGCTGATACAAATTTAGGCACCCTATCTAAGGATCACACCGGGACACTATGCCAACATAGCCGAAAAGGATACCCTATTTAAGGATCGAGAACCTCCAAAAACCATACCCTATTCCGCGGCACGTACCTATAGAGCCCATATAGGGGAGTACACCCCCCCCGGGGGTATTCTTCTGACGTTGCTTGCGTAACTGATGTAATCGTTAGCAAGTCGTTCGCTCTGTCGTCCAAGTGAACGTAAAATCGTAAATGGTTTGAACCCAGGAGTCATATCATAACTAAGTGAAGCACAATCGTCCGGGTGAGTGTAGTCCGGAAGTTATCATCCGAGTCAAGTGATTTTAGTAACGTCAGGATATGGTAAGTAGTATAGTGTTTGGGGGTACGAAATCAATTGATTTCGTTTTCCCAAACACTATACTACTCGCCTTCTGGTCTCGTATTCTGGAATATATAGTTATTTAATTTGATGGAATATATAGTTATTTAATTTGATGGAATATATAGTTATTTAATTTGATGGAATATATAGTTGTTCAATCTGATGGAACCAAGGTCAGCACACTTTTGAATTTATGGTTCAATCTGATGGAATCTATAGTTTATTAAAATGCGTGACTTTCTCGGAAAAATCACCAAGCGTGACATTCTCGGAAAAACAGGAAATGAGTTTATTTGAAGCAATTAAAGATGCAGAAAAAAAAAAAAGCAAAACTGGTGGCCACCAGAACCTCTCATGAGGGACTTAATTTGGAATTTGAATCACCACCCGTCCCTCATGAGAGGTTTTTTTTTGTTTTGTTTTTTTTGAATTCCCACCACCACACCACCAGAGCACTATCATTTATGTTCCCACCACCACTCCGCTCTGGCTCTATCAGACCCTCTTGAGGCCAAGTATTTGTTATTTGTTTTTTTCACCCTCCGGCTTGAGATTGAACCGGCACTTCTGAGAAGCCGAAGCTTAACTATAGCTCTACCCAACAATCCGACACCATCTCAGGGTGATTTTGTTATTTTTCATTTTTTATTTTTTCAACCCATGGAATAACGGCGGGGGTTTTTCATTATTCCATGGGGTGGCTTGTATACATTTCGCTAACGAAAGGCCCCCGCTTTTTCCAATCGTTAGATACTCTGCATAAAAGCCACTCTTTATCTGTGTGAAACAACCCTTATATTTGTGTTTGTATTTTCATTTTTATGCTTGTGGTACATAAATGAAATTTTCAAAGATAAAAAATAATACGCATGTGTAAAAAGCGAAAAAATCTAGAATCCCCTAAACATAGTGACGTAGTTTGGTGACTCATTCGAAAGGGAATCCCCCCAACAAATGTTCCTGTCTCATATGTTAATTCTTCGGGTAAAGGGTCAGAAAGAGGGCAGTGATTTAAATTATATACTATCCTAAACTAGGCAAATCAGTGGGTTTGAGGCGATAAAAACACCGCAACAGCTAGATTTCATAATGTCCATACGCATAGCTTGTCACGCCATTATCATGAATATACCGCTTGTCGTCAAAGCAGCTGAGTGATACTTTATTTATCTCATAACTTCCAAGTTGATGGTTCTGACTTCTGATTGTTTTCATTCTATGATGCAACTGTTTATTATTGAATAGAGTGTCTTTATAATTTTCATGCTTGATTTCATTTTTGATTGTGTTCTTTTTGATTCCTTTTGCTGTTTTTCCTCCTTTCTGATCATCTTTAATATAGCTATACATCTTCGATCTCAGTCCTACGAATTCACATATTGGGACTCCAGCAGCCTCATCTTTCATCTTACCAATCACTTTCTTATTGGTCTTATCGGAGAATGGCGAGCTTTCAGGATAGTCACTGTTATCGAATTTATCTTTATCATTCCAGAAATTCCTATATACATCTTGGGTTTCAATTTCATAGGTCAGTGAGTCTGTGTCTGTGAATAGTAATTTGGCCTTATTACCATACTTTTGTTTAATGTAATTATAATGGAAATCGTACATCAGTGTCCTGCTAAGGTCTAGAATACACATCCCCACGTATGCTGGCCGGTTTAAAGTAAGTGTTTCTTTTATCTTATGAACAGCTACTAGATTTTCATCGAAGATTTTACTGCTGACATAAGTGGGTTTACTAGCTAATTTCAATAGCTTCTTCCCATCAGTCACCAATCTGACGTCTACTCGCTTTCTGAGGTTTTCCATCGTTTTGCCAAATACACTGTTATTCATCAGCTTGAAAAAGTCTTTCTCAAAGGCATTTTTTGCATCAGTTCTTTTCTGAGTGTTGAAGTCGATGTACTGTCTGAGCCACGCGGACTGATTGAACTCTAATACTCGATGGACTTTAGTTATTTTCAAACCGAGATCAGTATATAATTGGAGGTTCCTGTAATGGAGCACGTATTTTTCTTTGTTGCTTAATGTTGGTATCAGTTTATGTACCAGACCAGTTGATATTTTATATTTCTTTGCTATGTTTTTACAATAATCTGATAGCATGTCCCCTGTCACTTTAATCTTTTCCGACCCAAGTGGGTAGTCATTATGTAGATCATGTAACTCTTGGGGGTATTTAAGGTCAACTTCAAGAATCAAACCTTTGTTGCTGTCTTCTTTATACTTAGCCAGGTCTAAATTATTGATCTGTTTTTGTGTCATCCATCTGAATCCGCCTTTTGGTAAATATTGACTCATAGCCCAACCATACAAATTATTAGCATCAAGATACATGATGTACTTCGAGGGCGCCTTCTCGTCATACTCTTTCATGTATTTATTATTTGCTTTACCGTAACAGTTGGCTATATAGCTGATTCCTCCACGCATACCCTTTTCAATGAACTGGAACATATCAATATCAGTCATCAATTCTAGTTTAATGTCACTCATTTTAAGCATGGCGTCCCATGATAAACCAGGAGATGTGAAATAGTGGCACGGATCCAATTTATAGTACTCAAGGCATGTTTTTCTGAAGTTTTCAAATACATCAGCCAGTAGGAGTACATCTGTTTTAAGGTACAGGTCATGATAATCACCCATGTTTTTCAAAGAGAATGCTTTCCAAACAGTCTGAGCATGCGTATAGTCTTCATCTGATATATGCTCATCACTCAGTATGCTATAGAATTCTTCTTTTGAGGGCAGCTTCTGATTGAATTGATCGAAACTGTCCATGTAGTCGTAAGGATAAACACCTTTCTGTGCCATCAGATTACGATCCTTTCCCTTGAACTCTTGTGAGGTGTATTTTAAGGCTTCTTTTGGTAGATTGCCTACAAGTTTTTCCAAACTGGAGCTCATGAACTGGAAACTATCAATGAAGGTCAAGTGGTTGCCAAGCATGAAAGCCATATACTTCTCCATGTTATTTGGGATAGCATTGATATTCATTTGACAGTCTTCACCTTTCTTGTTTTTGTAAGTGTGCTTCTTAACAATGGCTCCAATCTCCTGCATAATAAAATGACTATCATAGCCTCTCAGATTGTGGAATATAACAGGTATTTTTATTTCTTCTGGGTTCACTCTGAGTTTCAGATTAAAATCTTGGTGAGCAGAACCTCTGTATTTACCAGTAATGTGACAATTATCTCGAACTCGGATATCTTTGTCAGTGTATTTTTTATCACAAATGTGACAAACTTTGGCTTTTCGGAATTTCTCTTCATCATCTTTAGTCATTTTCAATGGTTTGTTAAAATTTTTTTTCACAATATTCTTGCAATATTTGACTTCCTCCAGCATAGCTTTCATGAATTTGTACACAGCCTTTTCACCCCTGTATATTACTGCTGGTTTGCTGTATTTATCATCATAACAACAAACTACTTTATAGCCGTGGCCACAGTCAGTATGCTTCTGATAAGCCTCTGTATATGATTTATCACTGTTGGGTTGGCAACCGTGTATTTTTTCAGTGATGGCCTCAAAATCAGCATATGGTACCTGCTGTTGTTTATGAAAGTTGTTGAATTTCAGTATGTTGTTATCTTTGTTTGGCATTTTTATTGCCTGTGTGCCATTTACTTGCATGCAGTTGTCCTTGTGATTATTCAACACCCTTTCAGAGCTGAAGCATTGAAGACAGTGCATACAAAAGTGTTTGCTTTCTTTGTGCTTTGTTTGATTGTACATGAACTTATTGAAATCTTTGATTAGCACATAATGCTTGTTTTCATTTTCAGTTATTAGAAGCAGATTCAAGCAGTCTTCATATTTCTCTTTTGAAACAAAAATTGGATATGGCTGTCTATTCTCATAACCAAAAACATTGATGTTGATCTCATTTTGTTTCTCTATCTTGTTGTAATGCTTGGTTGCAACTGGGAATTCAATCCCTGTATAATCCAATTTTTCAATGTATTTTTTGTCAACTTTTTTAATCCTCTGTGGGTATTTCTCTTGTGGGTTCAGGTGTCTGATGTGGCACCATCGGAAGCATTCATTATCCTCATTTTTCAAGTTAATTAAACCCTTCGCACTGTTTCTAAGTTCATTTGGTAGTTTTATGTATGAGGAGCCTCTCATTGGCGCATATTTCACAACATTGAGGTAATGGCTGTCAACAGATTCAATTGTCCAACCTGAACCTTCAGATACCCAAACTGCAATCTTATTCATTATTTGGTCTTTTGACAACTGTAGTGATTCAGTTACTTCCAGATTATTCACAATTGTTTGAGCTGCACTGTTGAAATATGCGGTTTTGTATTCTATTTCTCCGTCAGTCATTTTTGCGAATGTTACCTTTAGCGTTTCAACGAATTTGAGACCTTTAATTTCATTCAACAATTTTATAATATTATTTGCAACAGCCTTTCTTGTGTTTTGCAGTTGCGCAAGCGGCTCTTTGTTATTTTTTATACTGATTTCAAAAGATTTTGTGAAACCCTTCAGAGCTTTCTCTGTTTGCTCTATTTTTGTTCTGGGTGTTGGAACCGGCACAGGCTTTTCTGCTCTTGGGGCGGGAATTGGTCTCTTTTTCAATTGTTCTATTTCTTCCAACCATTCAGCAGGTTGAGCTGGTAATCTTTTCCTCTCAAAATAATCAACCAATTCTTTCACAGTTGGTCTTTTCGTCCTTGGGGCGGGAATTGGTCTTGTTCTTGGTTTAGGTACAGGTTTTGTGTCATCAACTATAATAACTTTAGGCTTTTTCTGCTGCTTCAACAGCAATTCGATTAGCTTGGATTTGCTCAATTTTTTCAGACTTTTCTTGTCCATATTACTACTAGTTTCGATAATTTTTTCCATTTATAATATATCTATAGTTATTATTTCTTTAAAACATTTCCGTCTGCGTTTAAATATGGTTGAGAATTCAATTGATCCAATTACTGGATCCTTTTGAATTGTAATTATTGAAGAATATTTTTTTGATGTTTTTTTGTTTTAATATGACAAGATTTCCCTGCCATTGTGTAGTTACGTCCTGTCTTACATATGTTACAGAACCATTCTTTATTTAGCATATAGGTAGTCTTGTGTTTTTTTCTTTCCTCATCACTGAGAACTCTAGGCCTTCCCCGACTTCTCTTAACATTTTGATTCTCCATATATAATCTATATATTTTTATTTTTATATCAATTTAATTTTCTTTTAAATCTTTCCTTCGTGATAAGTATAATTTGCTTTCTTCCATGTGTTTGGTTATCTCATAAATTAAATCTTCGAAACAATCACTCATAATGTATTTGCACTTATTTTTCTCATACATTTGCTTCATATCAGACTGTTTGTCTGACACTTTATACACACCTGTTGGGCTTTTGAATTCAAGACAAAGAGCACTGTGTTTTCTTGTGGGATTCATCAGCATTAAATCACACTGTCCAGCCATATATCCTTTCTTATAACTTCTGATTCGCATGTTTGAGCTTATTTGATTTTCACCTAATCCCGCCACCATTAATGCACCTTCATATTTCTTTCTGATGAATGACACAATCTTGTAGTGCAGATCATCTTCACTTTCAATCATCAGCATATTATTGCTTCTGTCATTGAACTGATTGCAATACCCCTGTTTTCTGATTGATGGTAACACTTTAGATGTAACCCAATGTTTAAATTTTGCTGCTTCCTGTTTTTTAGAGGACAGTATTAGTGAATAAAATCCTGATTCATTTATAAAAAAACATTTGAAAGTTTTTTCAATGGTCTCAGCACGAGGTAACGTTTTGTTACATCGTGAATCAGTGGCCTCAGCACGAGGTAACGTTTTGTTACATCGTGAATTTATGCTGATTTTGTGGTCTCTTAAGATTCTATCATCAGATAAAACATGATCCTTGATTGCTTTTTGTGGATTTTTATAGTCAAGAATAGAAGCTATGTCTCTACCTCTGAACCAAATCTCATTGTTGTCATCAAGATAACAATCTATTGATACATCCAATTCTTTATTATTGTAGGAATATTTTTGCATTTGTATATTATAAGTAGTATAGTGTTTGGGGGTACGAAATCAATTGATCTCGTTTTCCCCAAACTACTACTGCCTTCTGGTCTCGTATTCTGGAATATATAGTTATTTAATTTGATGGAATATATAGTTATTTAATTTGATGGAATATATAGTTATTTAATTTGATGGAATCTATAGTTGTTCAATCTGATGGAATATATAGTTATTTAATGTGATGGAATCTATAGTTGCTCAATCTGATGGAACCAAGGTCAGCACACTTCATCTATAGTTTATTAAAATGCGTGACATTCTCGGAAAAATCACCAAGCGTGACATTCTCGGAAAACAGGGAATGAGTCATCGCCTATAGCTGCAGAAAAAAAATAGCAAAACTGGTGGCCACCAGAACCTCTCATGAGGGACTTAATTTGGAATTTGAATCACCACCCGTCCCTCATGAGAGGTTTTTTTTGTTTTGTTTTTTTTGAATTCCCACCACCTCACCACCAGAGCTCTGGCCCTATCAGACCCTCTTGGGGCCAAGTATTTGTTTCATTGTTTTTTTTCACCCTCCGGCTTGAGATTGAACCGGCGCTTCTGTCAAAGCCTAAGCTTCCACTATAGCTCTACCCAACAATCCGACACCATCTAAGGGTGATTATTTATTTTTCATTTTTTATTTTTCATTTTTTATTATTATTTTATTTTTTCAACCCATGGAATAACGGCGGGGTTTTTCATTATTCCATGGGGTGGCTTGTATACATTTCGCTAACGAAAGGCCCCCGCTTTTTCCAATCGTTAGATCCTATGTATACAAGCCACACTTTATCTGTGTGAAACAACCCTTATATTTTCGTTTGTATTTTCATTTTTATGCTTGTGGTACATAAATGAAATTTACAAAGATAAAAAATAATACGCATGTGTAAAAAGCGAAAAATCTGACGTAGTTTGATGACTCATTCGAAAGGGAAACCCCCCAAAGAGGGCAGTATTTTAAAACTCACAAAAATCATATGGCGTGACGTCAACAGCTAGATTTTAAAATGTCCATAAGCAAAGCTTGTCACGCCATTATCATGAATATAACGCTTGTCGTCAAAGCAGCTGAGTGATACTTTATTTATCTCATAACTTCCAAGTTGATGGTTCTGACTTCTAATTGTTTTCATTCTATGATGTATCTGTTTATTATCAAATAGTGTCTCTTTATAATTTTCATGTTTAATGTTATTCTTAATAATATTCTTACTAATACCTTTTGCTGTCTTCCCTCCTTTCTGATCATCTTTAATATAGCTATACATCTTCGATCTCAGTCCTACGAATTCACATATTGGGACTCCAGCAGTCTCATCTTTCATCTTACCAATTACCTTTTTATTGGTCTTATCGGAGAATGGCGAGCTTTCAGGATAGTCACTATTATCAAATTTATTTTTATCCTTCCAGAAATTTCTATAGATGTCATGGGTTCCTATTTCATATGTCAAACTATCTGTGTCTGTAAATAATAATTTTGCTTCATCTCCATATTTCTCTTTGATGTAGTTGTAATGGAAATCGTACATCAGTGTCTTGCTAAGGTCTAGAATACACATACCCACATATGCCGGCCTGTTCAGGGTGAGTGTTTCTTTTATCTTATGAACAGCTACTAGATTTTGATCGAAGATTTTACTGCTAACATATGTCGGTTTACTGGCTAATTTCAATAGCTTCTCCTCATCAGTCACCAATCTGACGTCTACTCGCTTTCTTAGGTTTTCCATCGTTTTGCCAAATACACTGTTATTCATCAGCTTGAAAAAGTCTTTCTCAAAAGCATTTTTAGCATTCTTACGTTTTTCAGTATTGAAATCAATATATTGCCTAAGCCACGCGGACTGATTGAATTCTAACACTCGATGGATTTTAGTTATTTTCAAACCGAGATCAGTATATAATTGGAGGTTCCTGTAATGGAGCACGTATTTTTCTTTGTTGCTTAATGTTGGTATCAGTTTATGTACCAGACCAGTTGATATTTTATATTTCTTCGCTATGTTTTTACAATAATCTGATAGCATGTCCCCAGTCACTTTGACCTTTTCCGGTCCCAGTGGATAGTCATTGTGAAGATCATGCAATTCTTCAGGATATTTCATGTCAACTTCAAGAATCAAACCTTCGTTGCTGTCTTTTTTATAGACAGACAGGTCTAAATTATTGATCTGTTTTTGTGTCAACCATTTGAAACCACCGGTTGGTAAACATTGACTCATAGCCCAACCATACAAATTATTAGCATCAAGATACACGATGTACGTCGAGGGCGCCTTCTCGTCATACTCTTTCATGTATTTATTATTTGCTTTACCGTAACGGTTGGCTATATAGCTGATTCCTCCACGCATACCCTTTTCAATGAACTGGAACATATCAATATCTGTCATCAATTCTAATTTTATGTCAGTCATTTTTAGCATGGCGTCCCAAGATAAACCGGGAGATGTGAAATAGTGACACGGGTCCAGTTTATAGTACTCAAGGCATGTTTTTCTGAAGTTTTCAAATACATCAGCCAGTAGGAGTACATCTGTTTTAAGGTACAGGTCATGATAATCACCCATGTTTTTCAAAGAGAATGTTTCCCACACTGTCTGAGCATGTGTATAGTCTTCATCTGATATATGCTCATCACTCAGTATGCTATAGAATTCATTTTTTGATGGCAGCTTCTGATTGAATTGATCGAAACTGTCCATGTAGTCGTAAGGATAAACACCTTTCTGTGCCATCAGATTAAGATCCTTTCCCTTAAACTCTTGTGAGGTGTATTTTAAGGCTTCTCTAGGTAGATTGCCTACAAGTTTTTCCAAACTGGAGCTCATGAACTGGAAACTATCAATGAAGGTCAAGTGGTTACCAAGCATGAAAGCCATATACTTCTCCATGTTATTTGGGATAGCATTGATATTCATTTGACAGTTTTCACCTTTCTTGTTTTTGTAAGTGTGCTTCTTAACAATAGCTCCAATCTCCTGCATAATAAAATGACTATCATAGCCTCTTAGATTGTGAAATATGACTGGTATTTTTATTTTTTCTGGGTTCACTCTGAGTTTCAGATTACAATCTTGGTGAGCAGAACCTCTGTATTTACCAGTGATGTGACAATGATCTCGGACTCGGATATCTTTGTCAGTGTATTTCTTATCACAGATGTGACAAACTTTGGCTTTTCGGAATTTCTCTTCATCATCTTTAGTCATTTTCAATGGTTTGTTAAAATTTTTTTTCACAACATTCTTGCAATATTTGACCTCCTCAAGCATAGCTTCCATAAATTTGTACACAGCCTTTTCACCCCTGTATATTGCTGCTGGTTTGCTGTATTTATCGTCATAGCAACAAACAACTTTATAGCCGTAGCCACAGTCAGTATGCTTCTGATAGGCTTCAGTATATGATTTATCACTGTTGGGTTGACAACCATGTATTTTCTCAGTGATGGCCTCAAAGTCAGCATATATAACAAATGGTACCCGCTGTTGTTTATGAAAGTTGTTGAATTTCACTATGTTGTTATCTTTGTTTGGCATTTTTATTGCCTGTGTGCCATTTACTTGCATGCAGTTGTCCTTGTGATTATTCAACACCCTTTCAGAGCTGAAGCATTGAAGACAGTGCATACAAAAATGTTTTCTTTCTTTGTGCTTTGTTTGATTGTACATAAACTTATTGAAATCTTTGATCAGCACATAATGCTTGTTTTCATTTTCACTTATTAGAAGCAGATTCAAGCAGTCTGTATATTTCTCTTTTGAAACAAAAATTGGATATGGCTGTCTATTCTCATAACAAAAAACATTGATGTTGATCTCATTTTGTTTCTCTATCTTGTTGTAATGCTTGGTTGCAACTGGGAATTCAATCCCTGTATAATCCAATTTTTCAATGTATTTTTTGTCAACTTTTTTAATCCTCTGTGGGTATTTCTCTTGTGGGTTCAGGTGTCTGATGTGACACCATCGGAAGCATTCATTATCCTCATTTTTCAAGTTAATTAAACCCTTTGCACTGTTTCTGAGTTCATTCGGTAGTTTAATTTATGAGGAGCCTCTCATTGGCGCATATTTCACAACATTAAGATAATGACTATCAACTGAATCAACAGTCCAACCTGAACCTTCAGATACCCAAACTGCAATCTTATTCATTATTTGGTCTTTTGACAACTGTAGTGATTCAGTTACTTCCAGATTATTCACAATTGTTTGAGCTGCACTGTTGAAATATGCTGTTTTGTATTCTATTTCTCCGTCAGTCATTTTTGCAAATGTTACCTTGAATGTTTCAACAAATTTCAGTCCTTTCATTTCATTCAACGATTTTATAATATTATATGCAACAGCCTTTCTTGTGTTTTGCAGTTGCGCAAGCGGGTCTTTGTTATTTTTTATACTGATTTCAAAAGATTTTGTGAAGCCCTTCAAAGCTTTCTCTGTTTGTATAATCTTAGTCCTAGGTACAGGAGTTGGTTTTTGAACCACCTTTTTGGTTCTTTGTACTGGCACAGGTCTGTCTCTGAACTCTATTGGCGGAGGAATTATGTTGTTTTCATAATCTTGAACCATCTGCTTGACACTCTTGCGAGGTTTGTCCCTGAATTCCATTGGTGGAGGAATTATATTGTTATGAGGTTTGGTATCATCTACCACTATTATTTTTGGTTTCTTCTGCTGCTTCAACAGCAACTCGATTAGCTTAGATTTGCTCAATTTTTTGAGACTTTTCTTGTCCATATTACTACTAGTTTCGATAATTTTTTCCATCTATATTATAACTATATATTTTTTGTTTAAGCCAGTTTCAATGCGCGTTTAAGTAGGGTTGAGAATTCAATTGATCCAATTACTGGATCCTTTTGAATTGTAATTATTGAAGAATATTTTTTTGATGTTTTTTTGTTTTAATATGACAAGATTTCCCTGCCATTGTGTAGTTACGTCCTGTCTTACATATGTTACAGTACCATTCTTTATTTAGCATATAGGTAGTCTTGTGTTTTTTTCTTTCCTCATCACTGAGAACTCTAGGCCTTCCCCGACCTCTCTTGACATTTTGATTCTCCATATAATATATATACTATATTATTTTTTTAAATATCTTTCCTTCGTGATAAGTATGTTCTGCTTTCTTCCAAGTGCTTAGTTATTTCGTGGATCAAATCTTCGAAACAATTGCTCATGAGGTATTTGCATTTATTTTTCTCATACATTAGCTTCATATCAGACTGTTTGTCTGACACTTTATACACACCTGTTGGGCTTTTAAATTCAAGACAAAGAGCATTGTATTTTCTTGTGGGATTCATCAGCATTAAATCACATTGTCCAGCCATATATCCTTTCTTATAACTTCTGATTCTAATATTCGGCTTATTTGATTTTCACCTAATCCCGCCACCATTAATGCGTCTTCATATTTCTTTCTGATGAATGACACAATCTTGTAGTGCAGATCATTTTCACTTTCAATCATCAGCATATTATTGCTTCTGTCATTGAACTGATTGTAATACCCCTGTTTTCTGATTGATGGCAACACTTTAGATGTAACCCAATGTTTGAATTTTACTGCTTCCTGTTTTTTAGAGGACAGTATTAGTGAATAAAATCCTGATTCATTTATAAAAAAACATTTGAAAGTTTTTTCAATGGTCTCAGCACGAGGTAACGTTTCGTTACATCGTGAATCAGTGGCCTCAGCACGAGGGACCGTTTTGTTACATCGTGAATCAGTGGCCTCAGCACGAGGTAACGTTTTGTTACATCGTGAATTTATGCTGATTTTGTGGTCTCTTAAGATTCTATCATCAGATAAAACATGATCCTTGATTGCCTTTTGTGGATTTTTATAGTCGAGAATAATAGCTATGTCTCTTCCTCTGAACCATATTTCATTATTATCATCAAGATAGCAATCTATTGATACATCTAATTCTTTATTATCGTAGGAATATTTTTGCATTTGTATATTATATTATAATAATTTATTTTTTAAATTCATTTTCGACCTGTGTTTAAATATAGTCAGGAATAATAATATTCTTGGCTACATAATAGCAAATAACAGATATACTGTAGGGTCTACTCACATATATGTTAGATAATTTTCTCTTTATAATATGTCTTTTAAATCCTTGAACGGGATCCAACTGTTAAATTCGTCACTGTAACCCTTCCACTTCACTAATGCTTGTTTTTTCTTATAGTCTCTGCGAATGACTTTATCAATACGGAATACATCCTGTCTGGCTTTCAATAATTCAGCTTCATAAAAACTCCCTTCAATATCTTCACCTTTCAGATCCTTTATTTTGTATGTTATTGGATTAGTGTATTGGATCTTATCAACTGTAAATACTTCTTCAGTCCAATTTGGTGTATAGCCCTTGTCGAACACATTCCGTTTATACTTGGATATTCGGACCTTGTCACCTATTTTAAATTTTGGTTTCTGTTTTAATGTTTTCATATCGCCATACAAATTGAAGTAAACAGTTCCTTCATTCCTCTTATCAGATGCTTCAACGGGTGTCATCTTTGTGCTTGAATGTTTGGTATTATTATACTGTTTCACTAATTTTGGTAACATGTCTAAATACTGTGTATTACCTTGAACAGTGAACTGCTTCCACATTTTGGATTTAATTGTCCTATTCCATCTCTCAACTACTGATGATTTCTCTTCATTCTCAGTTGAGTACATCTGTACACTATGTTTCTCTAGCAAGTCCTTCAAGTGTTTGTTGTAAAACTCTTTTCCCTTGTCGACCCATAAATACTGTGGTTTTCTACCTTCCTTGAATATTGATTTGAATGCTTCAGTGACAGATTCACCTTTCTTATCCTTCAATGGGACAATCCAACCATATTTGCTGAAGACATCAATAACCATAAGAAGATATCGATAACCTTTATTCCATTTACTGAACTGTTGCATTTCAACTAGATCACTTGCCCATATTTCATCAATTTTATTTACAATCACACGCCGCCGAGTGAAATTTCGTTTTATGGGTGCATGTAATTCATCAGCTAGTTTTTCTTGCCAGTTTTCTTCACTCGACGGCTTTTTCCGTTTTTTGAAACACCGAGACCAAGTTTCTGTTTTTTGTCGATTAAGAATCTAGCTGTTTGACCCCATTTTGGCATCTCACCATATGGTATTTGATCTAGTGACTCGACCATTGTTCTATCACATTCACCTTTATTTTTTCCCATATCATAACAAATATCGTGGTAAGCTGCTATTTCATCCACCTTATTGTAAGGTTGTACATTCCATTTCAAGACCTCGCCAGTATTTGGATCATATTCCAACTGCTCATGCAATGGATTGTATGGTCCCATGTATTTATACTTACTTGGAGTCCAACCTGCTTTTGGTTTAGGAAGCTTGCCAATTACCTTATGGATATCAATCGCGCCTCCCATTTTATTGATTTTAGCTACCCATTTTTGTATATCTTCTGGTTTTGCATACATGATATCTCCAAGCAATGAGCCACCACGTGTATAATCAACTCCAGCAATATCTGTTTTATACATTTTTTTCTTGTCAGAGCGTTTGGGTCTAATAGCAGTGCTCAATTGCATTAAGCCTTCTTTACCAACCTTTGTGATTGCGGGCTTTGCGAGGGAAAGTCCTTTGTCAATTAATTTCTTTTGCAGCTTTGGATTTCTCATTGCTTCAGAAGCATAATATCTTCCCATTTCTACACCTTTCTTTGCTAAATAAGGGACTCCATGTTCTAAGAATCCTGTTAGCGCCATATCTGCTGCCGAATCTAGTATGCCCGCCCCTTCAGACGGGCTATTCAGTTTCCCCGATTTCTGACAAATTTAGTCTTTGTTATCCCACATTCAGCACACTTGCATTTCATCACAGTTCGACCATTTTTTGTCTTTTGATATCTTTCACTTCCTGGTACACACTCAGTCTGCTTCTTCTGTTTCACACAATATGATTTTACCATTATACCATTAAGTTAGATATTTTTGAAGTAGTCTATGATGAATCTGTGATTGACTCTTGTGTCTGTTGGATCAAATTCAGCATTATGTATTGTATTAAGAATGGATCTGCCTTTTTGTCTCTCAAGAAGATAGTACAAACACCAATATCCACACAATACTGATTCCCTTTCTTGTATCTCATCACCAGAGTATTCAAGTTGTTTACCGCTTGCAGCCATGTATTTCTGTACTTCTGTTGGCATCATTAAACCGAAAGAGTCGAAGTATTCACAGTATTTATCATTTTTGAATTCCTATAACAAACCCAGTGAGTACCAGGTCCAATTTTGGAATCAAGATTGACTATCCCACATTCATTGTTTCTCATCAGGTTCGGCATATTGTCTCTTGAAAATACTCCTCTAAAATGTTTATTCCAAGTTGTTTTATTCCAATTTCAAAGTTGGATAAGGGTTTATTTACAAAATGGTTCCTAGTATGGGGATTGAATTGAATGGACTGTTTTTGCCTAGTAGAAGTCCTTTTCCTTTGGTTTTTCTTTTTTTTTTTCATTCCCATGCCTATTGGGTTATTCCATGTACCAAAAACAGGAGGAGATTGCCATGGAATCATAGCATGTTTCCCACCTTTCTTTCTGGGTACAATGTCATCTGGAACATGAACAGGTATTGACCGTCTTGGACGGCTGCTTTCAACATGCAAACCTTTTCCAGTTAATTTTCTGATTGCTTCTATAGCCAAAGGAATTCCAATGCTGGCGAGTATTGTTCCAATACCCTTTCCAGTCTGCGCTTTTGTTGGTTTTATAACAACGTCTCCACCATACTGCATTTTTTGGATAACATCAGCCATCTGTCTCGTATTCAATAAATTTCCTACATTAAATAATTGGGATAAATTGGCATTAGGAATAAGAAATCCTCCTTTTTGTTTCTTTCCAAATAGTTTATCAATGCCGAGACTTGCTAATGAAGAAAGAGCACCTGTAGCCAATGCTGGAGCCGCTTTAGCTACTGCTTTACCTGCATAAGGCAATAGTCTTGTTCCAAGTGAAAAAAGACTGGACCAAAGAGAACCTCCTTCTTGGACTGATTTTCTGATCTGTGCTTTGGATATCTTTACATCAGCACCTGTTCCATTTCTCTGTGATTTGGCTAATTTTTTTATCTGTGTTTTTGTCAACATCATTTGATCACCTCCAGTGAGATCTCCATGTGCGAGTCTCAATGTTACCGGTGAATTTGTTTGTATAGCTTTTGCAAGCCTTTGCTTCTGACTGTTTGAAAGTCTTACTCCATGAGGATGATAAGTAGTCATATAATATATGTTTATACTAAATTGTATTTAATACAAACAATCATTTAATTATTTAATTTATATTGATCTCAGAATTAATTTTCCATCAGTCTTTCTCATCTCAATATCCTGCTCGTAGAGGACCAGTGCATACACACTGTAATCAGCATTTGTTGCAGCACTTAAAGTGTATTTAAAAGTCAGTTTTGTCATTCCATCTTTAATATCCTGTTTCTGTTTTGTCAGATCGAAATAAACAAAAGGGAATATTGTACCGAAGTTTCCTCTTGTGAGAAGGGTACTTTCACTGAAATCATTCACAGCTTGAACATATTTCAAAACATCTCTAAATACTCTTGTTGGTTCTGTTGATGGTTTATAATGAAGCTCTGGATAATCATTTCCGTTGCCAACCTCAAGATAACAATCAGTCAAAGTTCGGTTATTTGCAACTGAGAATGTGTTATAGAGAAATTTATTGGCTGTCTGAGATGCATTACTTGCATCATTGATGATGAATACAAAGACATGTCTGGGTTTGTTTATTCCTGTGGAAATACGGAAATTAGCTGTCTGCTGTCTTGTTGAATTCCCTCTCTCAACCATTTCTCTCATGTAAGTCCACTTTCTGTTGTCAAGATACTTGCTCATGTATAAGGACTTTCCCACAGAATTGAAAATAATACGAGGAACAATTAGCTGGAATTTAGTTAGTACCACACGACATTCATCAGCAGCTTGCCAAATCAAATTAGCATCACTCTCAAGTGCCAATTTCACCTCTATTTTTGAGTTAGGCATAAGTTCATCCCAAAAGCTCTTGAAAAAACCGTATCTGTTCAATGCTATCTCTGCATTTACTTCACCACCACCATCAAGTAAAGCTTTACGATCTGAGAATCCTTTGTTATAAGCAGCTTGTGCCACTCTGTTTTCAGCACTTCTGCTGGTGTCAAGATAGAAGAACTCATTGGTTCCCTGACTTACAACATAACCCTGTGAATACTCAAGCAATGACTTAATATTTGTGGCCTGGTTAGCGTCTCGGCATTCATAAACATCAAGACCATTCATTTTTACATTAATGGTGTTTATAAGAGCGTGAGCTGAATTAACAATACCATTTCGATCTGCAGCAGCAATGTCAGCTCCATCTGCAAGCTTATTTTCTTTGAAAATAACATTAAAACGGGCATTATACCAGTCAAATGGTGCAGTCTCTCCACTGTTATCAACAACGAAACGGTAACCTGTTTTCCTCTGATGATCACCATCTGCTACCACAGTATTAAGTGCTGTCTCTAGTTCGAACACTACATCTTCATATCTTTCGATATATTTTGAGTCACGATAGTTTGACATATATTATTGTGTTAGATAAAAGTTATTTTACGCGGTCGGCCTCTCTTTCTTCTGATTAAACCACCAGTCTGGCTCGCACTCTCAGTTCCACTCTTTCTCTTTTTCAAAAGTTCTATGATTTTGTCGCCAGCTTTTTTGCCAGCATGTTCACCAATTGTTGTTGCTGCTTTTTTTCCAACTGTTTTGATCATATCAGTCACAATACCTTCACCATGTTGTTCATATTTTTTAAACTCAAACCGTTTCATATACTATTAGGTTTTATAATTCCACACTTCTCAAGAACAACTCAATATACCAATCTATCCCATTTAAATCGACTGGAGCTCTAGAAGAGTCTGTGACATAAAAGCGTATTGAGCTGATATTATGTGTTGAGACTGGATTCCATGAAAGAAAACGAGGTTTGTAAGTGAAAGGCATACTTCTGGTCAGATCTGTAACAGGAATGACAGCGATTGTATTCGTGCTATTTCCATCAACAATGCTATCTGTCACCAAATCACAATTGACATAAATTTCATCTACACTTCTTGTGATATCAGGTAGATTTGTTCCATATTCTGTGGCTGGAACTAATTTTGAATCGA
Organism: Pachyseris speciosa; assembly: GCA_016490735.1. Classification (NCBI taxonomy): domain Eukaryota; kingdom Metazoa; phylum Cnidaria; class Anthozoa; order Scleractinia; family Pachyseridae; genus Pachyseris; species Pachyseris speciosa. The sequence continues at coordinate 92,410 of JAEMWC010001043.1, forward strand.
AACCGATAAGTTTTCTGAAATTCTGATTTCTCAGATCCACTCGATAGTTTTCTTTAAGTTCGATCAAAATGCGATATGTTGACAAAACGAAATAAATGTTAATACCATACTTGTATTTTTTTTCATCTGTTTCATCTGGATTAAGTCTTTGGTTTTTTTTTTCCATGAATTTATGAATGTAATCATCGATATCGTCATATGAATACATACCATTGACGAATGTCACTGTGAACCAGTTTGCACCTCCATCAATACTGTATTTTATTTCATTATTGTCATAAATATCTCTGATATTGTACCAACTGTATGTCATATTGATGACATTCACAGCCATTTCATATTTTAAATCATTCGTTAATTTAAGAGGTGAATTAAATCTTTTTTCAAAATCATGACTCTTACTGACACCAATTTTGTCTCTGTTTTTACTGTTGAATCGTAATGAAATTTCTGTCATATACTTTTACATTAGATATTTCATCATTATTTTATTCAACTCACTGGTTTTCAGGATTCCCAGTCTGTTCAATGTATGCAATATTTTTGTGAATTCATTTCTTACACCCATGCTATTGTTGCCGGCTGAAATAGATCCACCAAGCAACTGTAAACGTGAAAGCATGTCACCCAAAAATGCACCCCTTGAACCCATTCCTTTCCCTGTTTTGTATTTGTAAGAAGCTAATACATCATCAATCGTTTCTCTGTATTTCTTCAAAGTTTGTATTTCTCTTTTATGAGATTCATTTTCTTCTGGAGTTAATGATTTTTTTTTTCTTCTTCCCATATTCTGGGCTATATCTTTAGCTTTTTTCTTTTCCTCGACAAGTTTTTGTGGGGCGACTTGAGTCAAATCGCTTGGTTTCAAAAGATTGTGATTTCTTAATATGATTCTATCATCTCTATCGAAATAGTTATCGATCGATAATATGTTGGGTGTCTGATCCTCTTTTTCAGGTGCTTCAATGGCTCCAGGAAGTTCCATACCCATTGTAATTGCTCTGCGATTAGCTTCAATAACATCATCAAGTCCTTGTGTTAAGGCTTTTTGATTTTTTTTCAACTGTTTAATGACTTCATCCTGTTTTTCGTCGACACTTTCTTTCACACTCTTCTGGACATCAATAGAGGGTTTCAGCAATTCTGATGTTGTATCATATGCATCCTGTTTTCTGTATTCATAAGTCTTGATAACATCACGAACTTCTCTTGTTTTGTTTCCAGCTTCAATTCCACTTTTAAGAAGCCTTTTCATTCGCTCTATATCCATATACAATTGTGTTAGACTAATCTAAACTATTTACATATGGAAATCCCTAATTATGATATTCAGGGTTTAAAGAATTCATTCAGACAGTTGTATCCGTATATGCCAAAAGATACATTTAGAATGTTATTGGCTGGTAATTCTGGATCTGGAAAGACAACATTGTTCATGCATCTGATTATGGAACCATTGGTTTATTATGATCAGATACATCTTTATGCAAAAAATTTAGATCAAGACAAATATCAATATCTTCGGAAAGTAATGGATGAAATAAGCAGTCACATTGGATATCCTGCCTTGGTTTGCAGTCAAGAAGAGATATTGCCAGTTGAACAAATAAAAGACACAAATTTGCAGCGATTGGTTGTTTTTGATGATTTCGTGACTGACAAGAAACAAGATCAGATAATCAGCTATTTCATTCAGGGAAGACACAAGAACTGTTCAGTCATATATCTCACACAGTCATTCTATGGCTGTCCAAAATCCATCAGATTGAATTGCAGTCACTTCTGTCTTTATGATTTCCCATCCTCAAGAGAAAGGAACTTGATTGCACAAGAACTTGGAATAGACAAGAAGAAATACATTGAAGCCACAAAGAAACCTTATTCCTTCTGTTATGTCGACAAGCCAATGAAAACAATCAAGAGGAATTTTTATGGTGCTGTTTAATCTAATCTAATATTATATGGCAATCAATAATTTCCAAAATCCAGAAAAACAGGAGAATCCCAGAACAGAAAGAATCGAAAAATTGATCAAACCTGACGCTGCTGTTGAAACACCATTTGAAATCGCTGAAAAAATCAAAATGGAAGTATACAGGAGGACACAAAAAGTATTGAAAAACAATAAGAGACTACCTGTCATCTATGAAACCATACCACCTGAATTCTCGGAAGATGAAAGCAGTGATGAAGAAAATTAATCTAACAAGATGATATAATGGGAGTTTTTAATACTCAAATAAATCAAGATAAAACAGAAACTGGTGAAAGAGGCCCAGCTGGTCCAGTTGGTCCTAAAGGTGAAAAAGGTGATAGAGGTGAAAGAGGTCCAGCTGGCCCAATTGGTCGAATTGGTCTTTCTGGTCCTACGGGTAGTAGAGGTCCAAAAGGTAATACAGGTGCAATTGGTCCACAAGGAGCTACTGGAGCTGTTGGTCCCAAAGGTGATGGATTTAGATTAACACAAGATGGTAATTATGACATTGAAAATAAACGTTTGACAAATGTTGGTGATCCAGTAAATCATTATGATTCTGCTAACTTGGGATATGTTAATGATGCTGTTTTATCAATTGAAGGAACACGTGTTAATCCATTCAAATTTCTTCTTGAAGATATATCAAAAACAACTATTCTTAGAAATGCGAATAATCTGCAATTGGAAGATTTTAACAAAAGCCCTTACTCATTTAATAAAATAGCCTTGTCTTTTGTTATTCCTACTGCTGGTCTTACAACTGTTCTTCGTTTTGATCTGACACAATTGGAAGTTTCAAAGTACACTTTAGTTGTTGAGTTTTATACTGATGGTAACCCAAATAATGCAACAGTCGATGACGACAATCTGTCATCAAATTTAATTGAAAGAAAGGATTCAATAAAAAAAGCATTTCCAAAGACTCATCTTGTTGATGGTTATCTCAAAAGAATATTCTTCCTTGAAAAAACAAGTCATGGTTCCACATCAATGGAGTTATTGTTGATTTCACCATATTTACAAAATAATAAAAAACATTATGTTATAGTTTATGGTGTTTATGGATTTTCTAATATCATTTTATCACATATTCACGACCCAGCTTTTGTAATAGAAGAAGGTAGAATTGTATTTAATCGTGAGCTTAAAATGAGTTTTCGTAGAATAGTCAATGTTGCACGCCCTATACTTCCACAAGACTGTGCAAATAGAAAATACGTTGATGATATTACAATAGGTAAAGCGGATAAAACATATCTCAATAATAACTTTGTGAAAAAAGATGGAAGCGTTGCGATGACTTCTGATTTGAATCTTGGAGGTAACAAATTGACTAATGTATCAACACCAACTGCAAACGATGATACAGCCACAAAGGGGTATGTTGATACTGAAATTGCTGGAATTACTGGCATTGATGTTTCACCATTTCTTAAAAAAGATGGAACTGTTGCAATGACTGGTGATCTTGACATGGATGACAATAAAATAACAAATGTTGGGGCTCCAACTTCTGACAAAGATTCTGCCAACAAAAAGTATGTTGATGACCTTGTTTTTTCAGCATCAGGAGCTCAACGCAACCCATTCGCTTTTCTGTTAAAAGACATATCCAAGTCTTCTGCAGTCAGTGGTGTGGAAAACCTTCAAATTGAGAATTTTGACAGATCACCATACCACATAAACAAGTCGTCATTGTCTTTTTTCATCAAACGAAGAGGCAACTTTACATCCAAAATTCGTTTTAATGTGACATCTTTGAGAAATAGTCAGTACACTTTTGTTGTTGAGTTTTACTCACCATCAGATCCAAGAAGTGCTGCAATCAGTTTAACCCTTCCAACAATTAATATGCATGACGCTGGACTGTCATTTCAAAAAGCTTTTACTAGAACTCCACACGTTGATGGTTATATTAAAATTCTTTTCCAGATAGAAAAAAGAAGTGGTGGTCAAGCGACAATACAGGTGGAACTTTCCAGCACAGCTCCTGCGTCTAACACCAAAACACATATCATCGTTTATGGGGCCTATGGCTATCATACCAATTTGTCTTACTTTGTTCATGACCCAGCTTATGAAATTGAAAACGGTCATGTTGCGTTTGGTGGGAATGTTGACATGAAATTAAACAAAATCCTCAACCTGCAGGATAACCCCTCAAACCCACAAGATGCTGTAAACAAAAGTTATGTTGATAATAAAACAGCTGATTTCCTCAATAAAAACACAGGTGGTGTAATTTATGCACCTGTTAGCATGAATAGAAATGATCTATTTGGAATACCTGATAACCCAAGATTTGGTTATTCAGCTGTTAATAGAAACTATGTGAATGATAATTTTTTGAAACTCGATGGAAGTATTCCAATGGCGGGTGATCTAAACATGGCTGGAAATAAATTGACGAATTTAGCGGATGTGGTGAATGAAACTGATGCAGTGAACTTTAGAGTTTTAAATCAAGCTTCACAAACTATCAGAGCGAACACTTTATTATTGAATGGAACAAATGCGATGGCAGCGGATATGAAACTTGGAGGGCATAAAATCATTGACTTAAAAGAAGGAACAAATAAAACTGATGCCGTAAATTTAGATCAATTAGAAAAAAGTCATATTTCATCTGCTTCTCATCCAAAGAATGCTTTCAAATATTTGATGAATGATATCAATGAAATTAGCACTGAAAATGGCTTGACAGTTAATGGATATGTCAATTTACCTCGTTCACCACATTTGATTTCAAAAAAGGTCATTGATATAGACTTGAATAAAAAAGCTAATCATATTTACAGAGCTAAAATTGGATTCAATATGTACACAATAAAAGATGGAAAATACACTTTCATTCTTGAATGGCTATTTCCTGATTATGAAGGAATGAGTCTTAGTAGTGTAACATTCAGTGCAAAAGGTGGAATTATAATTCATAAAACTGTAGGGAGAAAATTTGATAACAGAAATGAAGATCATTCGAGATATTTATTATGGATTGAAAAACCATCAGCAAGTTCACCACCTGAATATTTATATTGTACGATTAATATTAATGCTAACCCAACTTATCCAAATAAGTACAAAGTTCATTGTGTTGCATATGGTATTGATTTTGAAGCTGTAGACGTTCCATCAAGTGTTTACGACTTCTCTGAACCTTTCAAAATCGTGAATGAAACAATACAATTACAAACTGATTTAGATTTGAATGGTTTTGATGTGAAAGAAAATGAAAATTGGTTGTTTGGTGGAGACAATGGTGAATTTACAATGCTAAATAATATTAATATGAACACTTATCTGATAAAAGAGGCTAAACTTGGTGGTGATTTAAATCTGAATGGCTTTAGAATTCATAATAATAGTTTGAATCTATTTCGTTCAAGCGTTACGGGTGTAATTATGGAAACAGCTTTCGATTTGGGTGGATTTGCTCTTTACAGGCCGAAATTAGGAGGTGATCTAAATTTGAATGGGAATGGAATAATCGGTCAAATACAATATTTAAATTGCTCTGTCAAAGCCAAACGAGGACATAATAAGAATGCTTTAAAGCCTGTATTGATAAATGGCGCTGATTTTTTAGTCATTCATAACAATAACTTTCATATTAAGAATATGTATGTAATACAAGGAACAAAACCCGGAATATTCTACTTCAAGACAAAAGCTGAAGGTGCTGGAAATTTACCATTACCAGCAACAATTTTTGAATACAGACATGGTGCTACGGGTAGAAACATCACAACGGTTGACGTCAATAAATCATTATCGAGAGGCTATTTAATCATTGATTATTCACATCCCAATAGTGGAGAATTTGATACAGCATTCACACTTGAAGTAATTATGAATTAATCTAAAATAATATTATATGGGTGTATTCAATTCTCCACAAAATCAAGATAAAACTGAAACTGGTGAAAGAGGCCCAGCTGGTCCAATTGGTCCCAAAGGTGAAAAAGGTGATAGAGGTCTAATTGGTCCAAAAGGTGATAAAGGTGATGGATTTACATTAACACAAGATGGCTACTATGATCTTGGAAACAAGAAATTGATAAATGTTGATGAAGGAACTGATGATAATGATTGTGTCACAAAAAAACAACTTGATCTGAAGTTAGATAGAGCTACTTTTGTTATTTCCAACTCTCTTCCTGGTGTACCAGTCCTTGATGGAATTTCTATTGCTCTCATCCCAGCTCTCTCTGTTTTAACATCTGATACAAACGATAGAGTCTCAAGATGGGTTGATCCTGTCAATAATATATCTTTCACACAAACTGATAATTCTAAAAAACCTCTGCTGTTGAGAGATTCAAATAAAAAGAGATTCTTTCTGCGATTCGATGGGACTGATGACTACTTGAGAATAAATTCATTTGATGTATCTAAAGTTGCTGGACCAAATGGGAATACATGCACAGTAATTATGGTTGTTAATACAAAACAAGTGAAGAATCAATCTCAATTTCAATGGGGTAAGGGTGTTGTTAGATTTGGTGTTCATCTGCCTTGGATTGATGGAGCATGTTATATTGATTTCGGTTCTACATCAAATGGAAGACTTGCTGTTTCTTCTTTGGCCAATCTGACTGGTAATATTGAGGTTTGGACAATAAGAGTGAATGGACAAAATATGGAACTATTTAGAGGTATTTCATCAATGACTCCTGTTGGAACAGAAACAATCTCAGCAACACTGTCAGGAAATCCACAAAAAATGTTCGTTGGATGTCAAGTTGATAATAATGGTACTGCAGTCAATTTTTCTGAAATGGATCTGTACGCTTTTTCTGTTTGGCAGAAATCTCTGTCTAATAATGAATTAAAAAATATGTTCCGTTTCCTTGAAGATTATTTCGATCTTTGAATTATGTAATCAATTATTATGAAGCAGATTATAAGATTTGTACGATGGTTCATTCGGGATGCCGAACGGAAAAACCCTGGTGTTGACAAGAGGATTTTGAAATCAGCTTTGGTTTATCAGTTTCTATATCACAAACATTTTAACAAGTATGTTGAAGTGAGAGACATTATCCAGGAGCATATAGGCATTGGATTAATCGGTCCCGGTGAAGGCTGCTTAACACATTTTTTGGAGCATACTCTTGGTTGGATTGATACATTACAGACACATGGCATATTACACGATGCCTTCGGTAGGTTTTATGTCAAACATTCACTTGACAGAGGATATTCTTATGCTTTCCCCCGTTTCATGACAACGAAATTTAACAAATTGTCACCTCTAAGTGGACAATTGTCTGGTTTGTGGTACTGTGTGTTGAACAGAATCGTTATATAAGCATATTGTATGAAAGAGCGAAAAAGCATATTCAGCTGGAACCATATTTCAGGTGAATTAACAGAAGATCAGGTAAATGAATTAAAAGCCTATTACCACACATATCACAGAAAGTGTTGGGCTCATAAACAGGCTGTTAAACGGTTCAAAAAATGGAAATTACTGGGGAATTCCTTGTCCATCATCTTTGCAACTGGGGGTCTCGCCACAAGTGTGGCAACAGGTGGTGTTAGTTTGGTAGCCATCAGTACAGCAGCACTTTTGATACAAGGGTGGATGAAGCATAAAAACCTAGATTTGAAAATCCAGAATTGTACATATGCTTATCAAAGCTATCAACATCTACTCAATTCAATAAAAGACAAGTTGAGAAGTGGTGATTTTGATGCTACAAGTATACAAATCTCAATGAAGAATATCGATGATTATGTGACTGATAATAGTCCAATTATTGATAAGTACCTACTGAAATATGATGAAAAATTCACTGCTTGATAATACGAATAATCTTATCAAATATTAACAATAGAATCTCAACCCAATATTGGTTATAAAATTTTAATGTTTTCTTTGAGTTGGTTAATATGATATACTCATAAGGCAGATCCGTCATCATAAACAATTGTTTCAGAATGAATTTGGTGTTTATCATTCTTTTACGATTCTTATTCACCGAAGGGATGATAGTGTCTATCTCCTTGAATATTCTTAATATTTTACCCTTATCTTTTACTGAAATTTGAAATCTATTCTTGCAACATATACCATTTATCACATTTTCAATATGGTACTTCCGATGATATATAGATTTCCGCTTTATTTTATACATATTATTATGAAAGTCAACGTACTCCTTACAATAATCATAACCATGGACTGAACCACAATTTGTACAAACATTTTCACCATTGTCATTAATCATTTTCTGATTATCACAACATGGTTCATTTTTGACGCTATGTTCTGCTATCTTCTGATCACATAAAGGACATGACAATTCTCCCATATTTTCCAATTCATGGTGAATTACTGAATTACAACTCATTTCTATACTATTATATGATATTTTATTTTTATGTAACAATCGGATGGTTCCACGTGAGAAATAATAGCTATAGGCGATGACTCATTCCCTGTTTTCCGAGAATGTCACGCTTGGTGATTTTTCCGAGAATGTCACGCATTTTAATAAACTATAGATGAAGTGTGCTGACCTTGGTTCCATCAGATTGAGCAACTATAGATTCCATCACATTAAATAACTATATATTCCATCAGATTGAACAACTATAGATTCCATCAAATTAAATAACTATATATTCCATCAAATTAAATAACTATATATTCCATCAAATTAAATAACTATATATTCCAGAATACGAGACCAGAAGGCAGTAGTAGTTTGGGGAAAACGAGATCAATTGATTTCGTACCCCCAAACACTATACTACTATTATAGTAATTTATTTTTTAATTCATTTTCGACCTGTGTTTAAATATAGTCAGGAATAATAATATTCTTGGCTACATAATAGCAAATAACAGATATACTGTAGGTCTCCTTCACATATATGTTATATAATTTTCTCTTTATAATATGTCTTTTAAATCCTTGAACGGTATCCAACTGCTAAATTCGTCACTGTAACCCTTCCACTTCACCAAAGCTTGTTTCTTCTTGTAATCTCTGCGAATGACTTTGTCAATACGGAATACATCCTGTCTGGCTTTCAATAATTCAGCTTCATAAAAACTCCCTTCAATATCTTCATCGTTGAGATCTTTTAGTTTGTATGTTATTGGGTTTGTATATTGGATTTTATCAACTGTAAACACTTCTTCAGTCCAATTTGGTGTATAGCCCTTGTCGAACACATTCCGTTTATACTTAGATATTCGAACCTTGTCACCTATTTTGAATTTCGGTTTCTGTTTTAATGTTTTCATATCACCATACAAATTGAAGTAAACAGTTCCTTCATTCCTCTTATCAGATGCTTCAACGGGTGTCATCTATGTGCTTGAATGTTTGGTATTATTATACTGTTTCACTAATTTTGGTAACATGTCTAAATACTGTGCATTACCTTGAACAGTGAATTGCTTCCACATTTTGGACTTCATTGTCCTATTCCATCTTTCAACTACTGATGACTTCTCTTCATTCTCAGTTGAGTACATCTGTACACTATGTTTCTCTAGCAAGTCCTTCAAGTGTTTGTTGTAAAACTCTTTTCCCTTGTCGACCCATAAATACTGTGGTTTTCTGCCTTCCTTGAATATTGATTTGAATGCTTCAATGACAGATTCACCTTTCTTATCCTTCAATGGGACAATCCAACCATATTTGCTGAAGACATCAATGACCATAAGAAGATATCGATAACATTTATTCCATTTACTGAACTGTTGCATTTCAACTAGATCACTTGCCCATATTTCATCAATTTTATTCACAATCACACGCCGCCGAGTGAAATTTCGTTTTATGGGTGCATGTAATTCATCAGCTAGTTTTTCTTGCCAGTTTTCTTCACTCGACGGCTTTTTCCGTTTTTTGAAACACCAAGACCTAATTTCTGTTTTTTGTCAATTAAGAATCTGGCTGTTTGACCCCATTTTGGCATCTCACCATATGGTATTAGATCAAGTGACTCGACCATTGTTTTGTCACAATCACCTTTATTTTTTCCCATATCATAACATATATCGTGATATGCTGCTATTTCATCTACCTTGTTGTAAGGTTGGACATACCATTTTGTGACCTCACCTGTGTTTTTATCATACTCTAACTGTTTATCGAGGGGATTATAAGGTCCCATGTATTTATACTTTCCGGGTGTCCATCCACTTTTCGGTTTAGGAAGCTTGCCAATAACCTTATGAATGTCAATAGCACCGCCATAATCTAATCCTTTGATATCTGTTTTGTAACGAATATTTGGTCTCACTTTTGTTGAGAGTTGTTTCAAAGCTTCTGACCCAACCTTTGTGATTGCAGGCTTTGCGAGGGAAAGTCCTTTGTCAATTAATTTCTTTTGCAGCTTTGGATTTCTCATTGCTTCTGATGCATAATATCTACCCATTTCAACACCCTTCTTCGCTAAATAAGGGACTCCATGTTCCAAAAATCCTGTTAGTGCCATATCTGCAGCCGAATCTAGTATGCCCGCCCCTTCAGACGGGCTAATTAGTTTCCCCGATTTCTGACAAATTTAGTCTTTGTTATTCCACACTCAGCACAAGTGCATTTCATCATAGTTCGACCATTTTTCGTCTTCTGATATCTTTCACTTCCTGGTACACATTCAGTGACCTTCATCTGTTTCACACAATATGATTTTACCATTATACCATTAAGTTAGATATTTTTAAAGTAGTCTATGATGAATCTGTGATTGACACTTGTGTCTGTGGGATCAAAATCAGCATTATGTATTGTATTAAGAATGGATCTCCCATTTTGTCTCTCGAGAAGATAGTACAAACACCAATATCCACACAATACTGAATCCCTTTCTTGTATCTCATCTCCAGAGTATTCAAGTTGTTTTCCACTTGTAGCCATGTATTTCTGTACTTCTGTTGGCATCATTAAACCAAATGAGTCAAAGTATTCACAGTATCTATCACCAATTCGATAACATACCCAGTGAGTACCAGATCCAATCTGACTGTCGAGATTGACTATCCCACATTCATTGTTTCTCATCAGGTTCGGCAGATTGTCTCTTGAAAATACTCCTCTAAAATGTTTTATTCCAAGTTGTTTCACCCAATTGATTAAATCAAAGTTGGATAAGGGTTTGTTTACAAAATGGTTCCTAGTATGGGGATTGAATTGAATGGACTGTTTTTGCCCAGTAGAAGTCCTTTTCCTTTGGTTTTTCTTTTTTTTTTCATTCCCATGCCTATTGGGTTATCCCATGTACCAAAAACAGGAGGGGATTGCCATGGAGTCATAGCATGTTTCCCACCACTTTTATTTATTGCAATGGAATCTGGAACATGAACTGGTAATGACCGTCTTGGACGGCTGCTTTCAACATGCAATCCTTTTCCAGTTAATTTTCTAATTGCTTCTATGGCCAAAGGAATTCCAATACTGGCGAGTATTGTTCCAATACCCTTTCCAGTCTGCGCTTTTGTTGGTTTGATAACAACGTCTCCACCATACTGCATTTTTTGAATAATATCTGCCATCTGTCTCGTATTCAATAAATTTCCTACATTCAATAATTGGGATAAATTGGCATTAGGAATAAGAAATCTTCCACTTTGTTTCTTCCTAAATAGTTTATCAACACCGAGACTTGCTAATGAAGAAAGAGCACCTGTAGCCAATGCTGGAGCCGCTTTAGCTACTGCTTTACCTGCATATGGTAATAGTCTTGTTCCAAGTGAAAAAAGACTTGACCATAGAGAACCTCCATGTACAACCGCCTTTCTGATTTGACTTTTTGATATATTGATATCAGAACCTTTTCCCAATCTTTTTGATTTCATGATTTTGTTGATTTGCGTCTTTGTCAACATAAGTTGATCACCGCCAGATAATTCATCATGAGTCAGCCTCAATGTTACCGCTGAATTTGATTTAATAGCTTTTGCCAGCTTTTCTTTCTGACCTTGTGTCACTCCATGAGGATAAGTAGTCATATAATATATGTTTACACTAAATTGTATTTAACATAAATAATGATTTAATTTAATTATTTAATTATTTTATTTAATTTAATTATTTAATTATTTAATTATTTTATTTAATTATTTAATTTAATTATTTAATTAATTTATTTAATTTATTTAATTATGCCATTTACATAGATCTCAGAATCAACTTTCCATCAGTCTTTCTCATTTGAACATCCTGTTCATAGAGAACCAATGCATAAACACTGTAATCAGCATTTGTTTCATCGCTCAAAGTGTATTTGAAAGTCAGTTTTGTCATTCCATCTTTTATGTCCTGCTTCTGTTTTGTCAGATCAAAGTAAATGAAAGGGAATATTGTACCGAAGTTTCCTCTTGTGAGAAGGGTACTTTCACTGAAATCATTTACAGCTTGAACATATTTCAAAACATCTCTGAATACTCTTGTTGGTTCTGTTGATGGTTTATAATGTACCACTGGATAATCATTACCATTGCCAACCTCAAGATAACAATCAGTCAAAGTTTGGTTATTTGCAACTGAAAAGGTGTTATAGAGAAATTTATTGGCTGTCTGAGACGAATCATTGGCATCATTGATGATGAATACAAAAACATGCCTGGGTTTGTTTATTCCTGTGGAAATACGGAAATTAGCTGTCTGCTGTCTTGTTGAATTCCCTCTCTCAACCATTTCTCTCATGTAAGTCCACTTTCTGTTGTCAAGATACTTGCCCATGTATAAGGACTTTCCCGTAGAATTGAAAATAATACGAGGAACAATTAGCTGGAATTTAGTTAGTATCACACGACATTCATCAGTAGCTTGCCAAATCATATTGTCATCACTCTCAAGTGTCAGGTTCACCTCTACTTTTGAGTTAGGCATGAGTTCATCCCAAAAGCTCTTGAAAAAACCGTATCTGTTCAATGCTATCTCTGCATTTACTTCACCACCACCATTAAGTAAAGCTTTACGATCTGAGAATCCTTTGTTATAAGCAGCTTGTGCTACTCTGTTTTCAGCGCCTCTACTGGTGTCAAGATAGAAGAACTCATTGGTTCCCTGACTTACAGCATAACCCTGTGAATACTCAAGCAATGACTTAATATTTGTGGCTTGGTTTGCATCACGGCATTCATAAACATCAATACCATTCATTTTCACGTTAATGGTGTTAATAAGAGCGTGAACTGAATTAACAATACCATTTCGATCTGCACCAGCAATGTCAGCTCCATCTGCAAGCTTATTTTCTTTGAAAATAACATTAAAACGGGCATTATACCAGTCAAATGGTGTAGTCTCTCCACTGTTATCAACAACGAAACGGTAACCTGTTTTCCTCTGATGAGCATTGTTTGCTACTACAGCATTAAGTGCTGTCTCTAGTTCGAACACTACATCTTCATATCTTTCGATATATTTTGAGTCACGATAGTTTGACATATATTATTGTGTTAGATAAAAGTTATTTGATTTTACGAGGTCGGCCTCTCTTTCTTTTGATTAAACCACCAGTCTGGCTCACACTCTCAGTTCCACTCTTGTTTCCACTTTTTCTCTTTTTCAAAAGTTCTATGATTTTGTCACCAGCTTTTTTGCCAGCATGTTCACCAATTGTTGTGGCTGCTTTTTTTCTAGCTGTTTTGATCATATCAGTCACAATACCTTCACCATGTTGTTCATATTTTTTAAACTCGAACCGTTTCATATACTATTAGGTTTTATAATTCCACACCTCTCAAGAATAACTCAATATACCAATCTATCCCGTTCAAATCGACTGGAGCTCTAGAAGAGTATGTGACATAAAAGCGTATTGAGCTGATTGTATGTGTTGAGACAGGATTCCATGAAAGAAAACGAGGTTTGTAAGTGAAAGGTAAACTTCTAACGAGATCTGTGACTGGTATAACTGCGATTGTATTTGTGCTATTTCCATCAACAATGCTATCTATCACCATATCACAATTGATATAAATTTCATCTACTCCTCTTGTAATATCAGGTAGATTTGTTCCATATTCTGTGGCTGAAACTAATTTTGAATCGAAACCGATAAGTTTTCTGAAATCTTGATTTCTCAGATCCACTCGATAGTTTTCATCAAGTTCAATCAAAATGCGATATGTTGACAAAACGAAATACATGTTAATACCATACTTGAATTTTGATTTGTCTGTTTCAGATGGATTCAGTACATGGCTATTTTTACTCATATACTCATGAATGTAACTATTGATATCGTCGTATGAATACATCCCGTCAACGAATGTTATTGTTTCCCAGTTTACACCTTTGTCATAGCTGTATTTCATTTGATTATTTTCAAAAATATCTCTGATATTGTACCAACTGTATGTCATATTGATAACATTCACAGCCATTTCATATTTCAAATCATTCGTTAATTTAAGAGGTGTATTGAATCTTTTTTCAAAATCATGACTCTTACTGACACCAATTTTGTCTCTGTTTTTACTGTTGAATCGTAATGAAATTTCTGTCATATACTATTACATTAGATAATTTTAAATTAGATATTTCATCATTATTTTATTCAACTCACCGGTTTTCAGGATTCCCAGTCTGTTCAATGTATGCAATATTTTTGTGAATTCATTTTGAACATTTTTGCTGTTGTTATCGGCTGAAATAGATCCACCAAGCAACTGCAGTCTTGAAAGCATGTCACCCAAAAATGCATCCCTTGAACCCATTCCTTTCCCTGTTTTGTATTTGTAAGAAGCTAATACATCTGAAATCGTATCTCTATATTTCTTCAAAGTTTGTATTTCTCTTTTATGAGATTCATTTTCTTCTGGAGTGAATGATTTTTTTTTTCTTCTTCCCATATCCTTGGCTTTTTCTGCAGCTTTCTCCCTTTCTTCAAGAAGTTTTTGTGGGGCGACTTGAGTTAATTCGGATGGTTTCAAAAGATTGTAATTTCTTAATATGATTCTATCATCTCTATCGAAATTGTTATCGATCGCTAATATGTTGGTTTTCTTGCCCTCATCTTTTGGTTCTTCAACTGCTAAAGGAAGTTCCTGACCAAATGCAATTGCTCTGCGATTAGCTTCAATAACATCATCAAGTCCTTGTGTTAAAGCCTGTTGATTTTTTTTCAACTGTTCAATGACTTCATCCTGTTTTTTGTCGACACTTTCTTTTACACTCTTCTGGACATCAATAGAGGGTTTCAGCAATTCTGATGTTGTATCATATGCATCCTGTTTTCTGTATTCATAAGTCTTGATAACATCACGAACTTCTCTTGTTTTGTTTCCAGCTTCAATTCCACTTTTAAGAAGCCTTTTCATTCGTTCTATATCCATATACAATTGTGTTAGACTAATCTAAACTATTAACATATGGAAATCCCTAATTATGATATTCAGGGTTCAAAGAATTCATTCAGACAGTTGTATCCGTATATGCCAAAAGACACTTTCAGGATGCTGCTGGCTGGTAATTCTGGATCTGGAAAGACAACATTGTTCATGCATCTGATTATGGAACCGTTGGTCTATTATGATCAGATACATCTTTATGCTAAAAACTTGGATCAAGACAAGTATCAATATCTGCGGAAAGTAATGGATGAAATAAGCAGTCACATTGGATATCCTGCCTTGGTTTGCAGTCAAGAAGAGATATTGCCAGTTGAATAAATAAAAGACACAGATTTGCAGCGATTGGTTGTTTTTGATGATTTCGTGACTGACAAGAAACAAGATCAGATAATCAGCTATTTCATTCAGGAAAGACACAAGAACTGTTCAGTCATATATCTCACACAATCATTCTATGGCTGTCCAAAATCAATCAGACTCAATTGCAGTCACTTCTGCATTTATGATTTCCCATCCTCAAGAGAAAGGAATCTGATTTCACAAGAACTTGGAATTGACAAGAAGAAATACATTGAAGCAACCAAGAAACCATATTCCTTCTGTTATGTTGACAAGCCGATGAAGACAATCAAGAGAAATTTTTATGGTGCAGTTTAATCTAATATTATATGGCAACATACAATCCAAATCCAGATACATATGAAATGATTCCTACAAAAGGTAAAAAAGACAACAATGGCAACAATGACAACAATGACAACAATGACAACAACAATGGCAACAGTGGCAACAATGGCAATAATGGTAATTAGATAGATCAAACTTCACTGTGTTATCTAATCTAATATTATATGGGAGTTTTTAATTCTCCACAAGATCAAGATAAAACAAAAACTGGTGAAAGAGGTCAAATTGGTCCCAAAGGTGATGGATTCAAATTAACACAAGATGGTAATTATGACATTGAAAATAAACGTTTGACAAATGTTGGTGATCCAGTAAATCATTATGATTCTACTAACTTGGGATATGTTAATGATGCTGTTTTATCAATTGAAGGAACACGTGTTAATCCATTTAAATTTCTTCTTGAAGATGTATCAAAAACAACTATTCTTAGAAATGCGAATAATCTACAATTAGAAGTCTATAATAAAAGCCCTTACTCAATAAATAAAAAAGCCTTGTCTTTTGTTATTCCTACTGCTGGTCTTACAACTGTTCTTCGTTTTGATTTGTCACAATTGGAAGTTTCAAAGTACACTTTAGTTGTTGAGTTTTATACTGATGGTAATCCAAACAATGCAACAGTTGATGATGACAATTTGTCGTCTAATTTGATTGAAGGAAAGGATTCGATAAAAAGAGCATTCCCAAAGATCCATCTTGTTGATGGTTATCTTAAGAGAATATTCTTCCTTGAAAAAACAAGTCATGGTTCCACATCAATGGAGTTATTGTTGATTTCACCATATTTATCAAATAATGCCAAACATCATGTCATAGTTTATGGTGTTTATGGATTTTCTAATATCATTTTATCACATATTCACGACCCAGCTTTTGAAATAGAGGAAGGAAGAATTGTATTTGATCGTGAGCTTAAAATGAGTTTTCGTAGAATAGTCAATGTTGGACGCACTATACTTCCAAAAGACTGCGCAACTAGAAAATACGTTGATGATGGTGTAATAGGTAAAGCGGATAAAACATATCTCAATAATAACTTTGTGAAAAAAGATGGAAGCGTTGCGATGACTTCTGATTTGAATCTTGGAGGTAATAAATTGACTAATTTAGCAGCGCCAACAGCAAACAATGATTCAGCCACAAAGGGGTATGTTGATACTGAAATTGCTCGAATTACTGGCATTGATGTTTCACCATTTCTTAAAAAAGATGGAAGTGTTGCAATGACCGGTGATCTTGTCATGGGTGACAATAAAATAACAAATGTTGGATCTCCAAACTCTGATAAAGATTCTGCCAACAAAAAGTATGTTGATGACCTTGTTTTTTCAGCATCAGGAGCTCAACGCAACCCATTCGCTTTTCTGTTAAAAGACATATCCAAGTCTTCTGCAGTCAGTGGTGTGGAAAACCTTCAAATTGAGAATTTTGACAGATCACCATACCACATAAACAAGTCGTCATTGTCTTTTTTCATCAAACGAAGAGGCAACTTTACATCCAAAATTCGTTTTAATGTTTCATCATTGAGTAATGGACGGTACAAATTTGTTACTGAGTTTTACTCACCATCAGACCCAAGAAGTGCAACAATCAGTTTAACCCTTCCAACAATTAACATGCGTGACGCTGGACAGTCATTTCAAAAATCTTTTACTAGAACTCCACACGTTGATGGTTATATTAAAATTCTTTTCCAGATAGAAAAAACAAGTGGTGGGCAAGCGGCAATACAGGTGGAACTTTCCAGCACTGCTCCTGCGTCTAACACCAAAACACATATCATTGTTTATGGAGCTTATGGCTTTCATACCAACTTGTCTTACTTTGTCCATGACCCAGCTTATGAAATTGAAAACGGTCATGTTGCGTTTGGTAGTAATGTTGACATGAAATTAAATAAAATCCTCAACCTGCAGGATAACCCCTCAAACCCACAAGATGCTGTAAACAAAAGTTATGTAGACCAGAGGTTGCAAACCAAACTCGATACGATTGCACAACAAAATCTAAATATGAACAACAATGCCATTACTGATCTTGCTCTACCCGTCAACGTAGACGATGCGGTGACAAAACTTTATACTGACGAATATTTTCTCCGACGAGACGGTTCGACTGCAATGTATGGCGATTTGTCGATGGGTGGAAATAGAGTGACGAATTTAGCGGACGTGGTGAATGAAACTGATGCAGTGAACTTCAGAGTTTTAAATCAAGCTGGAATAGCTATTAGAGCGAACACTTTATTATTGAATGGAACAAATGCGATGGCAGCAGACTTAAAACTTGGAGGGCATAAAATCATTAACTTAAAAGAAGGAACAAATAAAACCGATGCCGTAAATTTAGATCAATTAGAAAAAAGTCATATTTCATCTGCTTCTCATCCAAAGAATGCTTTCAAATATTTGATGAATGATATCGATGAAGTCAGTACTGAATATGGCTTGAAAGTTAATGGATATGTCAATTTACCTCGTTCACCGCATTTGATTTTAAAAAAGGTCATTGATATAGACTTGAATAAAGAAGCCAATCATATTTACAGAGCTAGAATTGGTTTTAATATGTACACAATAAAAGATGGAAAATACACTTTCATTCTTGAATGGCTATTTCCTGATTATGAAGGAATGAGTCTTAGTAGTGTAACATTCAGTGCAACTGGTGGAATTACAATTCATAAAACTGTAGGGAGAAAATTTGACAACAGAAATGAAGATCATTCGAGATATTTATTATGGATTGAAAAACCATCAGCAAGTTCACCACCTGAATATTTATATTGTACAATACATATTAATGCTAACCCAACTTATCCAAATAAGTACAAAGTTCATTGTGTTGCATATGGTATTGATTTTGAAGCTGTAGACGTTCCATCAAGTGTTTACGACTTCACTGAAGCTTATAAAATCGTGAATGAAAAAATGCAATTACAAACTGATTTAGATTTGAATGGTTTTGATGTGAAAGAAAATGAAAATTGGTTGTTTGGTGGAGACAATGGCGAATTGACAATGCTAAATAATATTAATATGAACACTTATCTGATAAAAGAGGCTAAACTTGGTGGTGATTTAAATCTGAATGGCTATAGAATTCATAATAATAGTTTAAATCTATTTCGTTCAAGCGTTACAGGTGTAATCATGGAAACAGCTTTCGATCTCGGAGGATTTGCTCTCTACAGGCCGAAATTAGGAGGTGATCTAAATTTGAATGGGAATGGAATAATCGGTCAAATACAATATTTAAATTGCTCTGTTAAAGCCAATCGAGGACATGATAAGAATGTTTTAAAGCCTGTATTGATAAATGGCTCTGAATTTTTAGTTATTCACAACAATAACTTTCATATTAAGAATATGTATGTATTACAAGGAACAAAACCCGGAATATTCTACTTCAAGACAAAAGCTGAAGGTGGTAGGCCTTTGCCATTACCAGCAACTGTTTATGAACACAGACAATCTTCTTTAAGTAGAAACATCACAACGGTCAACATCAACAAATCATTATCGAGAGGCTATTTAATCATTGATTATTCACATCCTAATACAGGTGCATTTGATACAACATTCACACTTGAAGTGGTCATGAATTAATCTAAATTAATATTATAATGGGAGTATTCAATCAAGATAATACAAGAACTGGTGAAAGAGGTCTAAAAGGTGATAAAGGCGATAAAGGAATTGGTTTTACATTAACACAAGATGCTCACTATGATCTTGGAAACAAACAACTGACTAATGTAGCAACACCAACTTCAAATAATCACACAGCTACAAAGGAGTACGTTGATACAGAAATTGCTGCCCTTGATTTTTCTCCATTTCTTAAAAAGGATGGAAGTGTTACAATGACCAGCAACATTGATATTGGAGGAAATAAAATAACTAATGTTGATGAAGGAACATCAGATGATCATTGTGTAAAAAAAAACAACTAGATTTAAAGTTAGATAGAGCAACTTTTGTTATTTCAAACTCTCTTCCAGGTGTTCCTGTCCTTGATGGGATATCCATTGCTTTGATTCCTGCTTTGTCCGTTCTTACTGCTGATTCAAATGACAGAGTTGGCAAATGGAATGATCCTGTCAATGACATATCTTTCACACAGGCGGATAATGGGAAGAAACCTTTGTTGATGAGAGATTCAAATAAAAAGAGATTCTTTCTGCGGTTTGATGGTACTGATGATTATTTACAGATTGCATCATTTGATGTGTCCAAAGTTGGAGGAGCAAATGGAGATACATGTACAGTGATTATGGTTGTCAATACAAAACAGGTGAAAAATCAATCTCAATTTCAATGGGGACAGGGTAATGTTCGATTCGGTGTTCATCTGCCTTGGGGAAATGGAACTGTTTGGGTTGAATATGGAACATTGGCTGATGGAAGACTTGAGGTGACTTCTTTGACGAATCTTACGGGAAGTATCGAGGTTTGGACAATCAGAGTGAATGGCTCGAATATGGAACTGTTCAGAGGAGTGACATCAATGACACCAATTGGAACAGAGACTATATCAGCCACATTGACCGGTGCTGCACAAAAGATGTTTGTTGGTTGCCAGGTTGATAATAATGATGGATCTGCCGTAAATTTCTCTGAAATGGATCTGTATGCTTTCGCTGTTTGGTCGAAAGCTCTGTCTGATAATGAATTGAAAAATATGTTCAGATTTTTACAAGATTATTTTGACCTTTAAATTATATAATTGATTAATATGAAGCAGATTACAAGATTTGTACGATGGTTCATTCGGGATGCTGAACGGAAAAACCCTGGTGTTGATAAGAGGATTTTGAAATCAGCTTTGGTTTACCAGTTTCTATATCACAAACATTTCAACAAATATATTGAAGTGAGAGATATTATCCAGGAGCACATAGGCATTGGGTTGATTGGTTACGGTGATGGCCGCTTGACACATTTGTTGGAGCATACTCTTGGATGGATTGACGTGTTACAAACGCATGCAATATTACACGATGCTTTCGGCAGATTCTATGTCAAACATGGTCTTGATAGAGGATATTCTTATGCTTTTCCATGTTTCTTATCGACTAAATTAAGTAAGTTATCTCCTCTGAGTGGCCAGATCTCTGGAATACTTTATTGCATATTCAAGAGAATCATTATGTAAAAGATATATATGAAAGAGCGAAAAAGCATATTCAGCTGGAACCATATTCCAGGTGAATTAACAGAAGATCAGGTAAATGAATTAAAATCCTATTACCGAACATATCACAGAAAGTGTTGGGCTCATAAACAGGCTGTTAAACGGTTCAAAAAATGGAAATTACTGGGGAATTCCTTGTTCATCATCTTTGCAACTGGGGGTCTCGCCACAAGTGTGGCAACAGGTGGTGTTAGTTTGGTAGCCATCAGTACAGCAGCACTTTTGATACAAGGGTGGATGAAGCATAAAAACCTAGATTTGAAAATCCAAAATTGCACATATGCTTATCAAAGCTATCAACATCTACTCAATTCAATAAAAGACAAGTTGAGAAGTGGTGATTTTGATGCTTCAAGTATACAAATCTCAATGAAGAATATCGATGATTATGTGACTGACAATAGTCCAATTATTGATAAGTACCTACAGAAATATGATGAAAAATTCACTGCTTGATAATACGAATAATCTTATCAAATCTCAACAATAGAATCTCAACCCAATATTGATCATAAAATCCAAGCGTCTTTTTTGATCTAGTAACTATTATTTCATCAAATGGAAGATCAAGCATTAAAAATATTTGCTTAAGCATAAATTTAGTGCTAATCGTTCTTTTTCGATTCTTATTTACCAAGGGAAGCACTTTGTCTATCTCTTCGAATATTTTCAATATTTTACCCTTATCTTTTACAGAAATTTGAAGTCCATTCTTGCGACATATACCATTTATCACATTTTCAATATGGTACTTCCGATGATACACAGATTTTCGCCGTATTTTATACATATTATTATGAAAGTCAACGTACTCTTTACAATAATCATAACCATGAACTGAACCACAATTTAGACAAACATTTTCACCATTATCATTAAACAATTCCTGTTTATCACAGCAAGGTGCTTTCACACTTTTAACAACTTTGACCAATAGCTGATCACAAAAATAACATGACAATTCTCCCATATTTTCCAATTCATTGTGAATTACTGAATTACAACTCATTTCTATACTATTATATGAGATTTTATTTTTATGTAACAATCGGATGGTTCCACGTGAGAAATAATAGCTATAGGCGATGACTCATTTCCTGTTTTTCCGAGAATGTCACGCTTGGTGATTTTTCCGAGAAAGTCACGCATTTTAATAAACTATAGATTCCATCAGATTGAACCATAAATTCAGAAGTGTGCTGACCTTGGTTCCATCAGATTGAACAACTATATATTCCATCAAATTAAATAACTATATATTCCATCAAATTAAATAACTATATATTCCATCAAATTAAATAACTATATATTCCATCAAATTAAATAACTATATATTCCAGAATACGAGACCAGAAGGCGAGTAGTATAGTGTTTGGGAAAACGAAATCAATTGATTT
>JAEMWC010001043.1:122500-242500 GCA_016490735.1 Pachyseris speciosa
CTGGGTGAAGAGAGACACTGTGAGATGTAGTTTTCTTGGCCAAGAACACAACACAATGATCTATAGGCCATTGCTTGAACCAGTCCAATTAACACACTTTTTAGCCACTGCATCTCGTTATGCTAGCTTCATTGTCAGTGCAGGAGATTAATCTGGTTCACATATTGGGTTAATCCTTTGAGAGTGTTACCATCCTGTTCATTTTCTGAGATAAGCTGCAGTTCTATCAAAATTCCTTATATGTACTTTCAAAAAGAGAACATATTTCACATGCAAGCTAATTAACTATAAGAAAAATATCCAACTAACGTGGCATTTGCCTGACAGCACATAGAGTTTTTGCATTGCAGCTGCTTCAATTGAAAAGGTATACACCCACCTACATAATAAATTATGTACCTTTAATACTTTAATTGGTATACTCCTGAAACAGTATACACTATACTAGGAGCGTACCCTACCCATACCCTGTTGGTATGCTGTTTCTTGGGCTGACATAAAGTGAGTTTGGAGAGATATTGTCTTTCTCAGAGGCTTGGTGTGAAAACTATCACACTTTGTGAACAAATCTTTCACTAACTCTTAGATAGCAAGTGCATCATTGAAAAGTGTGATTCTTTGATCTGGGATCAGCTGTCACACTTTCTACATCACACTTCTCATCACACTTCTGAATGTGTGAATGTTAAAAAATCACACATGGAAAGTGTGATTATTAGCGTAGGGCCGTCAAGCGGAGCACCATACCTATAGAAACCCGTCAACTGCTTTTCTCATGGTAAAAATGGCTAGCGGTATTGCTCGTGGGCGCGTACGCACGACGACGACGACGGAGTCGCCCAATAATTAATAATATCCTAATAATAATCATAATAATCCAACATGGCGGCCATAATCCACCTGGCCCAGCTGACCAGCTACTTTACAGCGTACGTCTTCGATACTGGACATCCATCTTATAGCCAATTGACACCTGTCAAAACAAGGTATCTGCTGACCAGTGTAACGTGACCATATCGCGGGCTCAAGTTAAGACCTCATCGAAGTCAGCTGTTTTTTTGAAGTTGACCGCTGACCAGGTACTTGCTTTCGATTGGATCGCAGGCTCAAGCCAGGTGTGGGACACCCAAACCAAATCGAGGCCTTTAAAATTTTTCGCGCGCTTTCTGCGGCTCGTAATTTCACATTCAGTTGGTTTCTTTATTTTGAGCAAAACAACTTCATCTTTTTCGATCGAAGTTTGTCTTTCGCGTAAAAAGCATAAAGATCAAGAACGTGTCAAAAGATACTCCGGAAGGTGAATTTTCAAGTGATGAAAGGAAGGTCGAAAGATTTTTCTCAGGAAAAGCTTCAAAGATTGTGCGGTTGAAAACAGTATAATTCAGCGCTTCAAGGGCTTTCACTTCACCGCGGCATCTTGCATCTCACCAAGAAAAGTCACTTAACAGTTCACCGGTATTAATGGGAGGAATGAGTAGCTCAAACTCTGTGGAAAAAGCTCTTTCTTTGGACAAACCGTTTGCTATTTTTGCGGATGCTTGTTTTTACTTTACTGAAGCTTACGCATTTTCAAGTGGTAGAAACCTCTACAACACAGCGCAGGACAGTGAGGTAAATTAAATAACTAGAAGCTTAACATTAGGTTTAATCCTTGTTACTTTTGTTCAGGAATGAAACTTGTATTTTTCTCTCGAATGGATATAAATAACAATCATCTGTACTCGTTTTGGACGCAAAGAAGTAGTTGAATTGTTTGTTTGTTTTGTTACGTTGTTTTCTTTGCCAGGGAACGAGTGTTTTTACTCGGCTTGGCTGACTGTTTTTCGACCTTGGTTCCTCAATAGCGTTAAGAAACTTTTGCCCTTATCTTATCAACACGTAATCGCAATGAGTCCTCGTAAAATTAAGCATTATTAAAGGCGGAAACTCAAGCTCGAGTAAAAATAAAAAATCCGATGAAATGCATGTGCATGTGCACTTCTCAAAATCTGACATTAAGTTGTCAAAATGCTGCCAAAACAGTCAAAACCCAGCGCGCTTCACTTCGTCAAGTCTTTAAGAGATCTTCGTCGAAAGCGGCAGCCTGTAAACAACAATTAAGTTTCGCCGTCTTTAAAAATGTCGGCTTAATTTGTTTGAACCGGTAAGAATCAGCGTTTGGATGTTAAAAACAGCGAAATGGGTTGACTGGCTGGCTGGTTTTGATAAATTTTAAAGTGGACGGGTCTGCGAGATAAATGCTCGTTTGGTTTGGCAAGCGCTTTCTTCGTTATCTGGATGATGTTTTGCCACTGAGAATCATTAATTGAAGAAGGTTCTTCAGGGGCACCCAACGAGCCAAATCAACCAAAAGCTGTAGAAAGGCATTTTTAAGTGCCTTATGGTGTTTGAAGTCTGTTTAAAGCGATGTTTTCATCAGCTAGAAGAAGTTCATCTGTTCGGATTCCCTAGCTGAAACTTTAATTGCCCGAAAATGTTAGGGAACAAAATCTTCCTTGGAGAAAATGCAAGCTGAAATGAACTTTCCACGAACTTCCTAGAGTACTATTTTCTTTCCGAAAATGCTAGCTGACGTTTTTGACTGCCAAAAATAGCAATTATGACCTTTCCGAAAACCTCAGGGGCTAATATTTCCCAATTTCGAATCTTTTAGGCCACGTTTTAGTTACGAAAAACCGAAGTAACAGTAAAACCATCAAAGCTCTTAAGTGTTTTGTGTTAGCCAAGGAAAGATTTTGTGGGAAATGGCTCTATTATTCAGCTCTGTTGCATTCCGAGTGATTCCCGTTGACTGCTCTAAACGATCAGGTGCGGACCTTTTTTTTGTCTTTTCTACGGACATTTATGTCAAATTTGCTAAGCAATTTTTCTAGCTTAATACAAGATAGTTTTGTTACTAGTCTAATTTCTCCACCTTCTCCAAGAATCTTATTTTATTATCAAGTTGTTTGGTCTTGCACTTAACTGGCCAGAAGAGCAGCTGGATTTCTTTTTGAAAACACTGTAGGTGCATTGAGTGATGAGCTTAATGTTAGCAAGCAGTTTTTTTTTGTGATAGTAAGGTCAAGAAGTAATTGATCAAAAGAAATATCTTGGTCTTAATTCATGGCATCTAAATATTTTTATTGATTTCCATGTATCTTTCTTTCATAATTTTTGTGAGGCATACATATATCCAGAGGATACACAATTTCTGATTTCTGACTGTCTCATGGGAGGCTGTGGATAATTGAAATTGCATTCATTATGAAGTGATGATCTGAATCACTATATATCTGATGTGATACTGATTCCAAGGAACAATCACCAGGCTTCTCCACCAATTTCTAGTGGCTCTAAACCATACCTAAGTAGCTAAGTATGTAACTAAGTTGCCTACAGTTGAACGGGGAAACAGACCTGTCCTTAGGTATTGCTCTAAGATGTTAAGAAATGTTTTGTTTTAAAACTTAATAGATGAAAACTAGCGTTGCAGGTTCTTTTTTACACAAGGTATTAAAGATTATTTTTAAAAATACCTACCTCAATATTTTTATTTTGCTTTTTTAACATCTCCAAACTCAGTTTGGAAAGGAATTTTTATTACCTTACTCAATAGAACGCTTGTTTTTAGGAGGGGTGGGGATCCAAATCCGTAAAAGGGGATTCATATCTGATCTGCTAGCAGTGCTGGACTAGGGGGTCCAAATCTGATCCACAAGCAGATCTGGACTGGAGGGTGCAAATCCACGTGGGGTCCAAATCCACTGTGCCACTGGCTCAGATCCCCTTTCCATACTATTTTCTAAAGCATTGGGTCTGTAGCTTGAGTGAGGTCAGATGGGTGATATGACAAGCAGACTATATGTAAATGCCAGTAGAAAAAGAATGCTTTTGGAGCTCCGCTTTTAGGCTTGGCTAAATATATATATTAGTGGGATAAAGTGTGATTCCAAGGATCACACTTCAATCACACTTTTAAAGTGTGATCACACATGTGATCACACATTTATTTTTGCATGGGCTGTTGTTGTCACGGCTACCAAGGCAGTCTAGAAAAGGTATCTTATGTATGTGGGCGTTCTGTCTACTTGTGGAAATATGAGACCCCAAACTTGCCAATTTTCACAGAGCAAATGCTTGCCCCCTGGCATGAATTTTCTGTAAAACAGTCGTCTATCAGAGGACGTGTAGATATAATAAAATGACCTATTTTCTTTTTTCCAGATCCGAAACAAGTAGTAGTAGTGATACTTCTTCTGTCCGCAAGGCCATTGCATGATATCAGCTTACCTCCACCATCTTCATCCCTTCCTAGAAATTAGGAAACGAATCACTAAAAATACACAAGGCAAAGAAAACAAAGATAAAGTCAGCCATGTAATTCACATGTCGCCTTCTCTCTCGCTCCTTCTGAGGACTATCTGTATCTCTTTGTGGAATTGAAAATGCAGCTGCTTTTCTCATTAAGCTTCCACAATTCTTGTAGCTCTTTCCTTTAGTAATCCGTTCCTCTACCTCCATTTCTTTTTTTTTTTTTATGTTCACTCAAACGAAATGACCA
This sequence comes from Pachyseris speciosa, assembly GCA_016490735.1. Taxonomy (NCBI): domain Eukaryota; kingdom Metazoa; phylum Cnidaria; class Anthozoa; order Scleractinia; family Pachyseridae; genus Pachyseris; species Pachyseris speciosa. The sequence continues at coordinate 127,044 of JAEMWC010001043.1, forward strand.
CGAAATGGAGACTAACTCGATAACCTCGCGGTTCTACTGATTAGCCTCCATGCACAAACTATACACCACTGTCATATATGTATTTCTTTTTTATACTAATATTGTAATTTCAAAATTTAAGTGCAAAATAAAGTAAAGTGAAGTGATGAAAATGATTACATCTTTCCAGCGACTTAAGAGGTCGAACAAGTCACATAGCCGCAATTCTCGCTGCAATCTAACCAGTAATGTGATCGAATGTAGGGCTAGCGATACCAAGCTATGATTCCGCGAAGTCTTGGGCGAAAATAATCGTTTATTTCATCCCACAGCCATTGCAAACTACAGACCCTGGTCCAGCCCTCTGTCTCTCGTTGAAAGCGTATTCTTTCCTTTTAATAGTCGCTGTCGACGCCTTCGCTCAAAAGCCGCCATCTTGGAAACTCGCGTGTCTAGCGTGCAATCGCGTGGGAGCAAAATGTCGCCGATCTCGCGGGCAGACAGAAACGTGAAAGCCTTAGGTGTATGGCTCTGTGTGGATCTACGGGAAAGCCAAAAAAGGAATTTCGAATTGCAGTTGTCAAAGCTTTAGCGGCTTCACAAATGGTTTATGTTATGTCATCACTACTTTCGCGCTCGAAGACCCTCAAAATAGCAAATGACCTTTTTTAAAATTCCTTCCTCAATAAGGGAGACATAATCAAACGCAGGGAAATTACTTCAGATTATCAAGATGGAGGACTGAAGATGTTAGGCATCTTTGAATTTGATAAGGCCATAAAAATGGACACTTAAATACATTTCTTAGGATTGCAATCTGATTGTAAATGGAAATGTTTCTTTGGCTTCCATTTGTCCAAAGTTGGAGGAAAACGTCTCAGTTTTCACGTAATTTAACACCAACGGATGCTAAAAAGTTAGCCGTAATAGATAATTTTCTGCGGGAACTTATACAGCGTTGGACCGACTTAAATTACAGAGACGTTTTTGTTTCTCAAGGGGAAGTTTGCGCCGAACCTATTTGGAACAACTCGCTAATCAGAATTTCGGATAAGCCTATCTTTTACAACACTTGGATTGATTAAGGGGTGTGGAACCTTCAAGATCTTTTGACAACTGACTCGACTTTCATGACTAATAGTGGCTTCAAAAACCAATTCTGTCTTAAAATTCCCTCTCTCGAATATTATGGAGTGTCCTCGGCTATAAAATCCGCCTTTAAAACTGATGACGCCAAATGATTAAAAACTCGAAAACACAAGAACAAGGTTTATCTTTACTAACAAACCAAGTCAACTAGCTTACAAGGTCCTTATCAATGAGAAGCGTAGTATCCCTGTGAAAAGTCGAGAAAAAATGGATTCGAGACTTTGAACTTAGCGACGTGGAAAATCTCGACTGGAAGTCAATTTATTTACTACCAAGGGAATGCACATTAAGTACAAAACTTAGAAATTTTCAATTTAAGTTTCTGCACAGACGTATTCCAACAAATTCCTTTCTTTTCGAAATAAATTTAAAGACAATGACCTTTGTTGCTTCTTCCAAGAAACACAGGAAACCTTAATACACTTATTCCGGGAGTGCCCGGTGACACAAGCCTTTTGGAGTAGTGTTAAATCTTTTCTTATTTCAGCCAATGTTTTGAGAGCCTCTCTCGTTTTAGGGATAAATGATTATTTTGGTATCGCAGGGGAAAACGAAAATATTCTAATGCACCATTGTTTACTTTTGGCGAGATATTTTCTTTTTAGCTGTAAGTACAAGGACCAAAAAACCCTCCATATTGGAATATATTTATCAGATCAAAAATAATCTAAATCGAAAAGGAAATCTCAACTACTACAGGAACGACAAAAAATTCGAAAAGACTTGGCATACAATCATTCAGGCGGTATTGTGAATATCCGTTGTATCTCCTCCTCTAGACATAAAAACGCCCTTCAACTGCATATTTTTCGAGGTTACTCTAATTGTTTCATCTTCTTTGTTTTTTTATTTGTCTCTTTGTCTGTACTTTTTTGTTAATCTGTAAGTTGTGTTAATAATGTGAGAAACTTTTGTACTTTAATTAAGGTTACTATTGTTAAATTTGTAATATTTGTATTGTTCACAATTCATCAATAAAAAAGAACAAATAATTAAAAAATGAAAACAAAACAAAAAAAAATTAAAGAATAAAAATCAACCTGTATTTCAATTAAACGATTACTTACGTTTTTACTAGTTACTTTCCTTATGTTTAGCTTCATCTTTATGGGTGTTTTAGCAACGAGGACGGCAACGGCAACGAGAACGTAGCAAAACAATAGGTTTAATGAGCAAACAAAAAGTGTGTACACGTGCGTTTTACATTTTGGTACATTTCTTTGGCATCCTCTGCAAAACAACAACGTGAAATGGCCAAATTTTAGAACGTGACCGCATCACGGTAAATGTTTCTCTCTTTTTCTTTATTTCAACTCCGGTTCATAGTAATTTAGTCTCCTGGATAGTTCGCCTGCATTTGTCAAGTTAAACAAATTGGAATAATCTTGAAAGAGTAACGAAAACGAGAAGTTAGATTGTGAAACGATGTTTTCTTTACCGTCGCTAAAGCTTTTAAGTTTTAAGTTTTCAAGTTTTATTTATTTATTTAAATCAGACACTTAAGTTATTAGTAGGCTGGCTTGCAAATAGCGAAGAGCTAATCGCGACAAGCCAGACTGTACACGGATTAATTTAGACAATTTTTTAAAATAATAAATGAACATTCGACACAACTACAACATTTAAACATTACGGTCTAGGTAAAATGTAAAGGGAAAAACTAGCCTAAACTTGACTTCAGTTGGAAATTTAGAGCTTCTTAATATAGCTGGAGTTTATGGGGTACTTCTCTAGTATACATCCAGGAATGTAACAATTACATGTTGATATGGTAGTGAACCTTAGATTGTGTAGCTGACGAAATACTAAAATGGGGTACGATCACGGAATAAAACTTTGAACAGAGTAACAGCGTACATCAATCTAGCGTTGATTTGGATATACCTCACAAATTAATGTGATTTGGTAAGCTGAAGCCACTCTAAAGGCACTAAGGCCACATGGTAGCGGGCATTACACCTTAAATCTACCAAAGCAAAGACTGAGCCCAAGCATTAGCAGCCATGGACAGCTGTTTCGGCCTTGTTAGGCCTCATCAGCATGGCATAGCCAATGCTCAGGCTCAAGTACCCACATATCCATAAAACAAGCAGTGAAAACGTAAAGCTTGTGGGATGTGGCTGGAGTGACAAGGATATACCTCACAAATTAATGTGATTTGGTAAGCTGAAGCCACTCTAAAGGCACTAAGGCCACATGGTAGCGGGCATTACCCCTTAAATCTACCAGATTGAGCCCAAGCATTAGCAGCCATGTGGCCTTAGTGCCTTTAGAGTGGCTTCAGCTTACCAAATCACATTAATTTGTGAGGTATATCCTTGTCACTCCAGCCACATCCCACAAGCTTTACGTTTTCACTGCTTGTTTTATGGATATGTGGGTACTTGAGCCTGAGCATTGGCTATGCCATGCTGATGAGGCCTAACAAGGCCGAAACAGCTGTCCATGGCTGCTAATGCTTGGGCTCAATCTTTGCTTTGGTAGATTTAAGGGGTAATGCCCGCTACCATGTGGCCTTAGTGCCTTTAGAGTGGCTTCAGCTTACCAAATCACATTAATTTGTGAGGTATATCCTTGTCACTCCAGCCACATCCCACAAGCTTTACGTTTTCACTGCTTGTTTTATGGCTATGTGGGTACTTGAGCCTGAGCATTGGCCATCCCATGCTGATGAGGCCTAACAAGGCCGAAACAGCTGTCCATGGCTGCTAATGCTTGGGTTCAATCTTTGCTTTGGTAGATTTAAGGGGTAATGCCCGCTACCATGTGGCCTTAGTGCCTTTAGAGTGGCTTCAGCTTACCAAATCACATTAATTTGAGAGGTATATCCTTGTCACTCCAGCCACATCCCACAAGCTTTCCGTTTTCACTAGCGTTGATTTGATTTAGTCTCCCCAACTAGTAGAGCATCTGTGCTTGGGTAGAAAGATTTGAGACTTAAGTTAAAGTGATTATTATTAGTAGTAGTAGTAATGGTAATAGGACTGTGTGAAGTCGAGTTCGTTCTGTAATCACACGAGTGATAACAAAATCGGACGACCGCATAGAGGGAGTCCGATTTGTTTATCACGAGTATGATTACAGACCGAATTAATCATAACTATTGCAATTTCCAAGAAAAGAAGAAGGGCCAAGTTATAAAAGGAAAGGAAATTTTGCATTAAAAGACTGACAAAGAAGCATAATTGTTTAAGTAAAGATACTGTTTGTCAGCCACTTCTTAATTTCGACTCCTAAACCATACCAGTCTGTAAAATTCATCGCCATCAGTATTTTCGCAAAGGTTTGTGCAGATCTGAGTACTGGAAATTCAGCTAGAGGGGGTGGTAGCTCGACTGAGCCCCAAAATGCCCAACATTGTAACCTAAGTAGGAGGAAATCAGAGTTTGGGGGGTGGTTATTTTGAAATTTCGGCTTAGGTGAAAGACCATTTAAGTTCATAATAGCTGGGCGACAGTAACTATTCATCCCATAGTGTCACAGTGGTGTGGGAGTGTCTATCACGTGACTTATTCTCGCTCAAACTCTAACTCTCACACTAACTTTGCTCTAAGGCCTAGAACTTAGCCCAAACCCTAGATCTTAGCCCTGCTTCTGCAATCCTAGCTCCAACCATAGTTTTGAGTAGTGCTTAGGTATTGCTTTTATCTGATGGCGTCACAAGTCCTGGTCACGTGACCTTGATTTTCTCCTTAATGTCGCTCTGAAATTGACTACAATAAAAATGTATGGTGATTGAAACCAAGGTTGTGATTGGTTGATTTAAACTACAACTTTGAATGTGATTGGATGATTTAAAATACTACTTTCAATATGATAGGCTTATTGAACTGTCCAGTGTCAAACTGTCCAAACACAAACTGTCCGATAAGAGCTTGGCAAGTGAATTAGTGGAGAATAGGAGTTTTTTAAACCAATCACAATCGAGGAAATTGTAATGATGATGATGATGATGATTATTATTATTGTTATTACTATTTTATTATTATGGCGTAGCCATGCTGTATATTATGTTAGTAGTCGTCTTAAGCTCGGACACGCGATGCCGGCAACATCGCACGCAACTTCAAAGTCGCAGTGTGTGTCCACTCTCATTTTGTTCCGAACAGCGCGTGCTCAACGAACCGCGAAGTAGACAACATAAAACAGGAACCGCATCGCGTCTCCACCTTCTGCAATATCACGTGAAAGAATCAATTTTCACTTGTATGTTTTCTAACAGCTGAACGAATGAGCTTTACCTACTGATGTGGCGGAATTTTTGGTTTTACTGTGACATTTTTGACAAAAGCAATATTCTGTAAAATGGCTTTCAATTAACTTGTCCCAAGACGTCTTTGGTCCCTGTTTTAGATCCCTCATTCGTTTATCACTTATTTTCACATGAAAAAATACAGGTATTCAAATCAATATTAAAAATCAATCAAAGTCATTGGGATTGTTTATTTAGTATTCCTTCAGGTTGTGATGCATTTGGAAGTTTCCTTGCTGGTTGTCTTGTTTGCCAGTTCATGTTCGGTTTTCGGTAAGAAAATTGTGTAAAAATATTATAAAAATAGTAATCTTAGGGGAGTATTCTGATGCCTTTGTTTAGAAAAAGTAAAAGGTACGATTTTAAATATACCTGTCCAGGCACAATGAATTTTGGAAAACAAAGGGAAAAAACAGGAAAATGTAACAAAGGGTGAACGAAATCCACAAATGTTTGACTACGAAGAGTGCAGGAGTAACGTGTTCTCAAATAGGATTCCAAGTCTGCTGCATTCTCAGTGTGCTCTTCATCTTATCTCAAACTGGTTAATGTATGTCTGCGAAACTGAGTGGAAAGATACTACTTTTAATATTTATGAAAATCGCTATAGAAATTACGATAAAGTACATTACGTCGTGTCCTGATTATGGAGTAACTGTAGTTAAAATGATTCTAAATCATGTCGATCATGATCATTGATTTTTTCTTTAATTTTCCCTCATCCACGTGGACTTGTGGGAAGGTGTCTTTCTTACGTCACTCTTTAAATGTATGTCTTTTAAATATGCTCCTGAATGTTTATTTTCTTTATTCTGTAAAATCAGCTAAGTGACAGCTTGAAGCACTATCTTCCGGTCTTGACAAGGACCGTCTGAAATGATAGAGTTGAGAGCTGCAACAACGAAATTGAAGCCAAGCTCGTTGACCCCCTTGCGGGCTTAAAGAGGCTTTGGCATGTACCTGTTGAAATGAAATTTCCCATGGAAGACAAGCTTCGATTTCTTTGACACTACAACATCTTTGATCAAATAATATTTTCTCATTGGTTTCCAAGTAACAGCTCTTACCATAGCGACGGTAATACATGGACGATTATCTCGAAAAAGGTCAATTATCTCGAAATCCAGTGAGACACTTCAAAACGATATGTGTACAAGATTCTAGTCGAATTTAAGATTTTTGAAACCGTGAATTCAAGCTTGGTGAAAACGGGGGTAAAGATTTTGTTTTCAGTGACTGAACATTTAAATTGCTTTGGAATTCTCAGCCGGTAATGCATCAAAACGGTTGCCATCCATTCATATCTCGCGCTTCACGCTTGGTTAAATAAATATATTTCCCTTGCTCATGTTCCCCTCGACTTAGTCTCCCATCACTTGTAAACTCTAAAGAAGAAACAAACAAACATAGAGGAAATGTCAAACAGTTACCGACCACGCGTTGGTCTTTCGTGTGTTAGTTGGTATCTGGTCACTGCTTCGTTTAACAACCTCTTCGTCGGTAACGACTTGTACACGACGTTTTTCCCCTTTCTCTCCTCCATAACTTCTTCGTGGGGCTTAGTTTGCTGCAACGACATTGGTAGCGGGTGGACCTTCAATCAGTAAATCATTTTCTCCAGGAGACTGAGTGTCCTGGCTGTGAATCTTACTTGTCCCATTCACAAAGCAAATCGCTCATCGTCGTTTAAAAACAGTGTTAGCCGAGAGCTCACTTTTCTCAAAATTTAACGGCAGTCGTTCAACTACGTGACTGTTGCGTACTGAATGCACTGTTTATGCAAAAGTAACAAACATGTTTACCACGCATACCAGCAAACAAAAGAGAACGTCTATACATATTGTTGTGTAAATAATACAGAACTAAATTCAGTCCCACTGTGTACTAGTGTAACAAAACACCTTCACGTTACATACGCATTGTTGTAAAAACAAAACCGAAAATCAAGAAAAACATGTTTACAATCGAAACCTCACCTCCTACCATTATAAAACACAACCAAGTAGAAACTAAGTTATTTAATGGCTTTCTATTTCTTTTACAAAACCTCACCAACTGACAAATAAGCATGTTATTTACCTGTCCGATCCAAACCTGGAGCAGTAGTCATACCAAGGTCTGGAACCCAAAGACATGCAAACTCTTTTATAGCAAGAGCCGCAAGGCTGCTAAATTCTTAAATGTATAGTACACTTATATATCTATATTTATATATTTATATATCTATATTTATATTTATATTTATTATTTCCAGGTAAAACCGCGAGGTCTGGAAATCATTTTATTGTAATTTTACACTATTTCTTATACTGTAAATCCATTGTATTTCTCTGTCAAAGATGGATCATTAAAGCTATTAACATAACAACGCTTATTAATTGCACACAAATTAGGGGTTGCGTTCTCGGACCTCGAACGCACAACTAGATGAAAAGTATAGAGGGGATTAGTTTCTAAAGAAACTGTGGTGCTGCGTCGGTGGGGAAGTGAGACACGAAAATTTGGTTTATCAACGGAGTTGATAATGTAAATTGACCACCGTACAGGGATTCGATTAGCTGACGTTTCGAGCGTTAGCCCTTCGTCGGAGCGAATCGGAGGGAACCCTTCGCTCCGACGAAGGGCTAACGCTCGAAACGTCAGCTAATCGAATCCCTGTACGGTGGTCAATTTACATTATCAACTCCGTTGATAAACCAAATTTAGATGAAAAGTAGCCTGTTCCAGGCTCTCGGGTATTTGGGCGAGCGAAGAACGAGGGAAGAAAATCGGGCGGGGACTGCGGGGAGCCCCAAAATTTCCGGTTTGAATTTCCGGAATTTTCGCATGTCGAATGGAACTGTATTTTCCATCTGTTTCAACCGATCTGGTTCCATTCCCGCTCGGAATAGATCCTTGTATTGATCATACTTTCGATTAACAAACGAACGAACCGGTCTTCCCACTTTTGCAGTGTAGCTTTAGCACTACCTTCAGCAAATGATGTTGACGGCTCTAGGCTCTACACAGTAGTGACGTTACCTATGGAACGGCAGGTTAAAGTTATTTTCTAACTCAGCAGTGACACAAATGGCGGGAATTCGTAGGCTTACATGCCATGTGTTTGCATTCAACGATCAAGTAAGTAAGCTTTGTTTTCGACTTACCAGTCGGAGGAGCGAAATTTCCTGAATCGACGACGCAAACATGTCGAAGAAAAAACTCGATATCGTCAGACGTGAAGAAACACAAGGAACACCGATAAAGGCTTGGTAACTTCGCCATTTATAAAGCTTTGGTCGGGGCAACATTCACGGCTGGAGGAACTGTAGGTCCAAGTCATCCTTAGTGGAAATGTCAAATGGTACAGAAATTTTCCAAAATTTCCAAATTTCCAAGCAAAAAGACAACCTCCAGAGGTTGACATGACAGAAATTTTCGAAACGAATTTTTTGAAACATTCCGATCCATTTGATTTCGTACCGGAATTTCCGGAAATTTTGGTCGAATGGTAAGCGCTCTGTAAGACTTTCTTTAACGGAAAGGTTCATGGGTAAAAATGTGGAATGTAACTCATTTCAATTCAATTTAGATCATTTCAAAGATTTCACAGCGGCCGTAAATGCGTCCCATTGGCTTCATAAGGTAATTTCATTAACTTTATAGCGATTCGGCGATGATCGAAAGTGTGATTTTACAGGACTTAAGCCGTGTAAATCTCCGGCTTCTCAGGGCCTCTTCATATGAGCCCGATTGACCGGGCTGGCTCCGTTAGCGGGATGAATTTTATGATCTGTTCATATGGCTACCCCGGTTACCCGAGATGATTAGTGGTGACGCGACCATTCAGGAGGGAAATTTATCGGACAAATCTGGTGGGAATTTTTCGCTTTTAACAGTTTTAGAAGCCCCAAAATCCTTAATCTTTACTTAAACTATCAAAAGAAATTATTCCGAACGATAAATAGAAGAAAAAAGAGGTCGAAATCAAATACTGTCCGTTCTAATGGCGAAAATGCATTGAATCATTTTCATTCCGGTAACCGGGCTGCAGTGTTCATATGGCAAAAATTCCAGCCCGGTTACCGCGATCTCTACCCTGCGAGCAGAGGCCCTTCGATCTTCCTAGATAAGTCTTCCTCTTCCCGATCTAGGAGGATCGAAGGGCCTCTGCTCGCAGGGTACGCGATCTCGGCAACCGGGCCAGCCCGCCCTTTCATATCAACATCACGGAATTTTTACCAACCATTTAGTGTTAAGGTGAGATCTTGTTAACCGGGCTCATATGAAGAGGCCCTCACAGCGTCTTCATATGAGCCCGGTTCCCGAGATCTCGCCTTACCATTAAATGCTTTGTAAAAATTTCCACGTGTTCATATGAGAGGGTGGGCTGGCCCCGGTTGTCGGATTTCGGTTTTTCCAACCGAGATCTCGGTAACCGGGCTGGAATTTTTGCCATATGAACACTTCAGCCCGGTTACCGGGATGAAAATTATGCAATGCATTTTCGTCAGTAAAACAGGCAGTATTTGATTTTGGCTTCTTGTTTCTTCTATTTATAATTCTGAATAATTTCTTTTGATAGTTAAAGTACAGATAAAGGATTTTTTTCCAAAACCGATAAAAGAGATAAATTCTCATGAGACTTGTTTGTTAAATTGCACACATGAATGGTCGCGTCACCACCTTTTCATCATGGTAACCGGGCTCAGTGTAATTTCCCATGTGAACAGATGATAAATTCATCCCGCTACCGAGAAAGTGCGGTCAACCGGGCTGATATGAAGCGGTGAGGGTAAAAGGAGGAACGAGAATCACTTCGTGAATTTTACCGGGGCCACTTTTGCCTTGGCAACCCACGTTTACACTAGCATGCATAAGGGTCTAATCTATTTTATCGCAAATATTCTTCGGAGAAAAAAACGTCTAATTACTAATGTGAAAAGAGAAAATGATATTTGCCTGTGTACTCATTTCGATAATAGAATTACGCCTCGGCTTTCATAAAAATCTTCCCTGTTAGCAGAGGTCTCTTCTGCCAGCAGGGCCGGAAATAAAAATCACGCCGGCCAAGGGCGCCTATGCTTTGTCGCATAAAAATTGGCATAAAATCTACATTAAATCAAACGGCTGATTCTTAACGATATCCAAAAAAGTAAATTTAATTTAGTCATAGTTTACAATTTTTGAAAACGCGGTCACCCTGTGCTGTTGAAGACGGTTTTTTGTCTTCAAATCACGGGCTCGAAAAGTCCAGGTAATCATGGCACGTTGCGGGCCAAATTAACAAACTTCCAGGGTCTCGTTTGCATTCCTAAAACGGACAAATTACTTCCTTGGCACTTAAAATAAAAAGGAAAAACATAAATCGATGTTTAGGTAGCCTCAGAATGGAAGATCAAGGTGAACGGAGCCCTCAAACTTTTCTTGTGAATAATTTTTCCTTCCCTCAACCGCGACGAAAACAAGGCGATCGGTGCGCTTTCAAGAGAGTTTTGAATACAGATAGCGGATTTAAAGCAGCTGCCTGGACTTTAGAAAACAAAAATGGCAATGTACATATTAGTTGGAAGTTGAATTCAGCTTTTAGCACGATAGGCAAAGCCACAGCCGATAAAATAACTGCAAAATTTGTGGGAAAAACTCACGCTTTCGCTTTTGCGTGAATAATTAATTCGAACACGCGTTCACGCAGCGAATCGCGTCTGTGAAATTTCGAACATTTTTTGTGCTCTAAGATAAGTTTTTTTTTTGCCTCATCTTGAATGAAAATTTATTGTTATTGAACTTCCTGTCGCGTTTCTTTCATTTGGTTGCCTTCATTTGAGAGTTTTAGTGCACGCTGGATTTGGATTTCTGTACATTTACGGCGACCCCCGTGATTTGTTTGTTTAGTATATTCGCTTCCCTCAAATATATTTTTATTGAGTCTTGTTCACCTTCTACGGAACTACTGGGGATAGAGCTAAGTTTGTACTAAATTTACACAGTTGAAAAAAGATTTATTTCAAAACAATTGCCTTGTTTTTGTCGTCTTTTTGATGTAGATCTTTCCTCTTTCTCTCGCTGCGCTGTAAAATTTCGTCGGGCGGCGAAAAAATTATCTGATTTCTTCTTTTTGAATTCGTTTTACGTGTGTTTTTCGCCGAGGACTTCGGTATAAGAATCGAAGGAATCCTTTTAAAGAGAAACTTTTTTAACATGCTACTCTTGTTCTTGAGACGTCTTATAAAACGCAGTGAATAAACTTACGTTTTACAAGAGATTGATGTAAAGATAGTTTTGAAATATGTTCGCTTTGATTCTCGATAAAAGGTTCACTCTCAAGTGCAGTGGTCGCTCATAAATACGTCTCTCAAAAAATCCACTCTTAAGTTTTCGCACATGAAGTAGTCTCTCGTAAAGGTTGTAGAAGTTTTCGTTCCCCCAAAAGTTATAATCTTTGTCTGGAATGCCTTCGATTGCCTCGAGTAAAGTTACTATGTGCACTTCGAGAAATTTGTCACAGCGGAAAGCGGGGCCCTGGAAACGAGACTTTGAAAAAACGAAAGGAACAAACAGCATTTTATGACCGGTTCCAGCCTTCGGCTGGCCCCGGTAATGAGTTTGCGGAATTGCATGTGGCATCACAGGCAGACAATCCGAACTGCGTGACGTCACGCACGCCATTTGATCCCATACATTCTTTCTATTTTGAAACAGCTGTTCTCGGCTAGACTCAAGTGATCGGGAGAAATGTTCCGTAAAATACCGAATTTTGCATCTCTTAATCCCAAATGCAGATATAATGTAAGCCAGCTGAATAAAGATCACTTACCTTATGCTCTTAGTGTGGTCTTTCGCGTTTTTAATGCGTTTTGAGTCGCTTACCGCTGAACCCTCCGACAATAGTATAAGATTAATCTTAAACTATTGTCGGAGGGTTCAGCAGTAAGCCACTTAAAACGTCATAAAAACGCGGAGGTTTTCGAAAACGTATAGCGTGGCATCACAGGCAGACAATCCGAACTGCGTGACGTCACGCACGCTATTTGATCTCATACATTCTTTCTATTTTGAAACGGCTGTTCTCGGCTGGACTCAAGTGATCGGGAGAAATGTTCCGTAAAATAACGACTTTTGCATCTCTTAATTCCAAATGCAGATATAATGTAAGCCAGATGAATAAAGATCACTTACCTTATGCTCTTAGCGTTTTTAAGGCGTTTTGAGTCGCTTACCGCGGAACCCTTCGACAATAGTATACGATTAATCTTAAACTATCGTCGGAGGGTTCAGCAGTAAGCCACTCAAAACGCCATAAAAACGCCATAAAAACGCAGAGGTTTTGCATCGCGAGCTAGCGCGTTTAAAGGTGCCAGGTTGCTCAGTTTTTTTGAATGAGCTTCTGACTAGAAAGTTACCTACATTTTTGTCGCGTTTGAATGAAATTAGTGGTGATTGCGAAAAGATTCTAGCAGTTTTTGGATCATTTAGCGTAGCTTCACATTCTGTATATGAACCATACACAACCCAAAATTCCTCGATTTGCTCAGACGTAGGGTTAACCCTCGAAACGTCAGCTTTTCGAATCCCTGTACGGTGGTCAATTTACATTATCAACTCCGTTGATAAACCAAATTTTCGTGTAGAATAAGTCACGCTGTTTTTCTAACTGCCAGAATATCATGCCCTCGATACACGACAGCTGAGTGAGTGCGCCGCTAGGGTCAATTTTATTTTTTTGTTTATTACACCAGGCCCAACTGAATTATACATGTATATCTTTTTAAAATCATTCTATATTAAAGAATTTCATTTTCATCAATGTCTACAAGTTTCCTGCGCTCCCCCTCCAAAAAACCTCAACATATACATGAAACTGTTGTCCTTTTTTACTAGTATGTGTTCAAGTCAACAGAACTATTAATTTCCTTAATATCAAACATAATTAATCAGCCTGCTGGCAAAAGCTAGAGTATGCTGTTAACATGGCTGTGTGTAATGTTGACCTCCAAAATGAAGCTAACAATTGCAAATAATTTTCCACTTCCCGCTCCGGTAAAATATGTTTCAACTATTGTTTTCCAATTAAGAAGAAAAAACTATGCCTTTTTACAAATTTCTTTAAGGTTAAGCTTTAACATCAGCAAATGCAAGGCGCTGTCGTAGTGTTCTGTCTGTGTACTTGAATGCAATTTAGTACGTTATATTTTAAAATTTGTCAAAATAGACTTTTTGTTTCCCCTTAAACTCTTTTGGACAGCACAGGAAACACATAATGATTAATAATTTGCACCTAATGATGTGATTTGGTAATTGAAAGTGCCCCATATTTAGTTCTCTGAGAATATAGACAGTCTGGACCATTCAAACTCAGTGATGGTTTAATAACTGATGTAACTCTTAGGGCCAACTTTGCCAGTAAATGTTTGATCAACCGATGTTGGGTATGACACCAATTCAAGTAACGTGGACAGCAATGATAATTCAGAGTATACTGTTCCTTTTAAATTGCTTGGAGTAGCGTATAAAGGTAGACAAACCTACCTGAAAAAGCATATGAGTTTGGAAAAGAGGAAGAGGTACCGGTAACGGCAAAACTTCCACAGGATCCTGATAACGATTACTAGCAGAATGCCATAGCTGTCCTCAATGACTTTGGCAGTGGTTGGAACATATTTAGTTAAATCGCCAAGGAGTTAACTACACCCCTTCATTGGCAATGGCAACATCAAAGTTAATGTTGCACGTATTCGCTTCTGAGTTAACTATTTGCAAGTTGGCTATTACCTCACATTAACTATTTCTAGAACAGAACAGTGGAGCAAAAAAGTTTGTCAAGCCTAAGAAGGCCAAATAAAACTAAAACACTTCAAGTTCAGTACACATTACATATTATGTACTTATTGACTGATTTGGAGGGCCGGACGGGAAAATATTTGTTTCGAGGTCATGCCGTACGGACCGAGCGCAGCGAGGTCCGTGCGCCATGACCGAGAGCGAAATATTTTCTCTTCGGCCCGACCTGACCCAGTCAACAAGTGTTTTATCATAGGGCCTCTTTAGACTCTTAAATCGAACACGTAGAAGAAGAAGAAGAAGAAGAAGAAGAAGAAGAAGAAGAAGAAGAAGAAGAAGAAGAAGTGTTTTTTGCAAAAAATTGACAAATTTGCACAGAAAATTGATTTAATATGTTGTTTATCTTTGTTTTCTGGTTGTAAAATCAATTTACATGGTTAGACGCAGCAAAATCCTCTAAAGTCGTATCGCACGCGCCGTATTTGCTCCTAACAGGGCCATACATGTCCAATACTCTGACATAATGAGATTCATAGTACGTCACAACAGACATCACAAAGTCACAAAGTGTCCCGTTCTTCATGTGTCACAAAACTGTTACTAGGGTTAAAACAGAACCAGGGCTAAGATGTTCAAACACTTGTCTTGAGCCAATACACACACTGTAAGTTGTCATGAAAATTACTATTGACCCCGCTAACAGTAACCAGCAGCAATAAGTCCAAGAACAACGGCTAAATTGACACTGAAATCATAATGGCGGCTTGGACGTGACAGCGCGATTCAAACTCGTCACAAATGCGAATGAAAAGGAAAATATTCAAAACTAACCTAACCAGTATCAAGAAAAATTGTTCCAACTGACTTTTCATGGCAGCATAGTTTCGAAAGTATGACTACAAGCTTGGAATTTCACGAAAATGTGGAAAGATATATTGATGCAAGCTACAGATAAACATGCACCACTAAAAACTAAACGGGCTGACAGCAAAAAGTCTCCATGGATTACTGATCAATTGCGCCATGAAATGCATAGAAAAGATTTCTTAAAAGAGAAAGCAGTTTTATGCGGCTCCCGTTTTGCTTGGAATTAATAGAAACGTGCCCGGAACCATACAAATAACGAAATTAAGAATGCTAAGCGTAAATATTTCACTGACAATCTAGAGTCCAGCAAATCAAATCCTAAAAAAAACCTGGCGGTTAATTAATGAATTGTCCTCGCGACATCCAAACAAAGTAAGGAATATTACGGAAATTAAGGTTAGGGAGCAAACTATAACTGAACCTTCTGAGATAGCCGAAGAACTAAATATGCATTTCTCAAGCGTTGGCGAGAAACTTGCTTTAGAGATACCTTCATCTAATGTTGAGCCTGAGTCCTACCTTGAAGCAACTACAACAACGTTTTCTCTGTGTTTCGCACTTGCGGTTTGAAGCGCTACTTTATTGGAAGGTTACAGTCAATTGTACTGATACCGGTTTATTCTTGAACTCAGTTGTAACAATCACACAGTAAAACTGCAAGAAATGACTGAAATGACCTATAAATGACCTGCCGAGTAACATACTCACAATTCTGTGGGGTATTCAGCACATTGAAATGCTCCACCGGCACAACGCTTTATGTCCGTCCCACTGTTGGAAAAGCGCTCGCTTTACGCGGTTAAGGAACACCAACGCACAAGATGGACCCCACGTTTATTCTACACAAGACCCCAAAGCATGCTGGGGCATAACACGTTATGGGGGTTATGACGTAAATGATGTAACATCCCCCCTTTAGTCCAAAATAAAATGCAAATAACCGATCTTTATTCGCAGCGCTGTTCTGGCTGTTACTCTTGTAATGTTCAACTACAACGAAATGTTCAAATAAAGGGTTCATTTAAACAAGTCAGACGACTCTGTCTAGTGCAACGCATTGGTGTTCATTAAGTCTCACTCCAAGGCTACAGATTCAAGCGGGTTGGCGCTTTGACGAGTCTTCCTTAGCGGGTCCTTACTTCGTTGGCTGGTCTCAGGTTCCTCTCTGCTTCAATGTTGATTGGCCTATTGGTGGGCTTAGGTAAATCCAGTGTTTCTAGTGTCCTCTGTTGCTGCTGATTTGGTGTGCACAACTGGAATTCTGGATCAGGGAGGTGGACATCTGAATTGCGATGCTGGACTTCTGGTTCCGGATTTTGGTTGACCACAGTCTGGATAACTAGCTTGTTGTGGAGATTGCAGCTGCTTCGGGGGAATAGGCCCTGGTGCACCTATGGCAAACTAAGGTTGTGTAAGCAGTTGATCTTCCTCATATGAAAACGGTGTTGTGTCACTGGCTTGCTGAGACATGTAATTCTTGGACCCAGGTGGAGGGGCTGCGGCCAACCTTATCTGTGCTCTATTTCTGCAAATCTTTCCGTACGAAGAAGTTACAGTGTACGATCTGGGTGAGGAGAATTTCTCTACAATGCCATGAGGCCAAGCAGAGTGCTTGTGCTGAGGATTGGGTTTGGCATAAACCCACTGGCCAGGCTGAATTACACCATGTGGAAGTACTCCCGTCTTCCTGTCATAGTACTGTTTTGCTCTAGACCGGCGTGCATCGATCTCGGTCTTAACGGTAGCAGGGTATGCAACTTCGGACTGCAGAAGCGCTGGGGTCATAGGGAGGATTCCCCTTGTGCGACGGGAGATAAGTCTCTGAGCTGGAGAGTGTTCCTGTCCTTGCTGTGGAGTATTTCGGTAGTCTAGAAGAGCGAGATAAATATCCTTGTTCTTCTGGTACATCCTCTTGACAATCTTTACGGCTGCCTCTGCTTTGCCATTTCCTTGCGACCAATTTCGGGGAGGAGGTCACATGTTCAAAACCATAGTCAGTGGCAAATTGCTTGTATTCAGTACTGATGAATTGCGGGCCGTTGTCCGGGACCAAATGATCTGGTACCCCGAACCTTGCAAAGTGTGCTTTGGTGAACTCCATTACTGTTGCTGTGAGTGTATTGGATAATATGTCGATTTCTACCCAATCACTATAGTGGCATGTAGTGACCAAATGCCACTTTCCTTCCCACATGAGAATGTCTTGACTGACTAACGACCATGGATGGTCTTGAATGTCATGACTGAGCATGGGTTCTTTTGGGGCTTGACTAGCGTACTGAGCACACACCGAACATGACATGCATTTATTCTTGATATCTGAGGTCATACCAGGCCAGAAGAGGGCACCTTAGCTCTTCGAATACACGAACCTGCCCCAAAGTGTGTTTTGTAGATTTTCTCCAGCATAGCTGATCTCATTGAGCGTGGAATGACTGCTTGCTGTCCTTTGTACACGATACCATCTGACACAGATAGTTCATCTTTGAAGGTGAAGTAAGGTCGCACTAAAGGATCCACCCGTTGTAGTGTACACTGTATTAGACCGGAAGTTTACCGGAAACCATTTCTGGGTTTCCCAAGATGCGTAGTGGGGTTGGTTGTAATGTGAATGTGTGTATTCGGGGAAGCCATATTGTGTTAGCGTTAGACGTTGTGTTCATCCTGTAACATCGAGGCAGCTAGCCATTAAAGGACGAGATTTCACATCTGGCGACGAGGATGGGATGGTAGAGGACACCTTCGTTGTAGTTTCAAGTGGGCTTTGTATTTTGTGGAGGCACGGGTTGTTGTGATGCCCGGAGGTTCGAGCGAAGCAGGGAGTTCGGCGAGTGCCGCCAGTAGCAGTGAAGTTTCGACGCCTGTGGCTGTTGAAGTTGGGGGATTACAGCCTTTTCAAGTTAAGGGAGATCCGCATTCCATTTCACAGCGTTGGAAAAAATGGAAAAGGGCTTTTCAGTTGTACGTGCTAGGAAAAGGAGTCACGAATGATCCGCAGAAACGAGGTCTTCTACTTCACACGGCCGGCCTGGAGGTACAAGAAGTTTTCTTTACCCTTGTGTCTGACGGTGAGGACAAGGACTACGCCGCCACTTTAAAGGTATTAGATGATTACTTTATCCCTAAAGCCAACGTGCCTTTCGAAAGACACGTATTCAGGCAAATTGGCCAAAATAGCGAGGAGACTGTTGATCAATTTGTCTGTCGGTTGAGACAACGTGCAGCCTCGTGTGACTTCGGAGAGCGGGAGGATGAGTACATCAGAGATCAGCTAATTGATAAATGCTATTCAGCAAAGTTGCGTAGGAAATTTCTTGAAAAACAAGGCAGTATTACGTTGAATGACCTTTTAATAATTGCCAGGGCAGAGGAAGCAGTTGATTTGCAAATGGAAGCAATGGGAGGGAACGCTTGTTCAGAGCAAGTGAACAGTGTCACTGATGTAAAGTTTGGTGTGAACAGTGAGAAGAGAGAGTGTTTTAACTGTGGTCGGGAGGACCATCTTGCTAGAGATTGGAGATGCCCTGCTAGAGGTCGTAAATGCGATCAATGTGGAGCAGTCGGTCATTTTAAGGTTAAGTGTCATAAAAGGCCACAGCGAGGTTCCCAACAGTGGCAGAAACAAGGTGCCAGCAGTTGGGGTAGGAAAATTGATCCAAAAGGAACTGATAGGGGCAGGAAGACCAACACCAATTATGTTGACAGTCACGCTGATGGAGAGGTGGAAAAAGGGGAAAGGCCTAATTCTACATATGAGTATGTGTTTTCTGTGGGAGATGAGGTGAATCACAGTGATGGAATAGTAACCCTGCAGATTGGAGGAGTCATTTTGCCAAATGTTCTAATTGACTCAGGGGCGACATGCAACCTTCTTGGGAAGGAAACCTGGGAGTGGCTCAAGAATCAGAACGTCCAGTGTCAGACCCGCAAAGAAGCTAAGGCCTTATTTGCATATGGAAACACCAGACCACTGCCAACACTAGGAACATTTACAGCGGATGTCTCGTCAGCGGACACAAATGTCACCTGTGAAGCTGATTTCGTGGTCTTGGATGGAAATGGCAGAACTCTCCTTTGTCGAGACACAGCTGAGAAATTACATCTGCTGCGTATTGGACCTATGCATGCTGTGAACAGTGTTGGAGCAGAGGCTATGGGGCAAGATATCAAGGACAAATACAAGGAACTGTTTAATGGTGTAGGTCTCCTTAAGGGCTATGAGTTGAAGCTGAACATCGACGAGTCTGTGAAGCCGGTGGCACAACCTGTACGAAGGATCCCATTTGCTGTAAGGGAGAAAGTGGAGAGAAAGCTAGATGAATTACTGGTAAATGGAATAATAGAATAGGTACCTGAGGGGCCAACTGGGTGGGTTTCACCACTGGTCGTCGTACCCAAACCTGATGGGGACATTAGAGTTTGTGTCGATATGAGACGTGCAAATCAGGCGATTATCAGGGAGCGTCAGCCCATCCCGACAGTTGAAGAAGTTCTCCAAGACCTAAATGGCAGTACAGTGTTCAGTCGAGTGGATCTGAAGTGGGGATTTCACCAGATACTTCTTGCAGAAGAAAGCAGACATGTGACAACATTTGTTACCCACCGCGGCCTTAACAGATACACCCGACTCATGTTTGGAGTGACCTCAGCACCTGAAAAATATCAACAAATCATCCGGGATGTAGTACGTGGCTGTGATGGTGTGGTCAACATTGCAGATGACCTGGTGATCCATGGAAAGGACCTTGAGCAGCATGACGAGAGGCTTTTTGCTGTCCTTGACCGGTTGAAGACGGCTGGTTTGACGTTGAACGAAAGCAAGTGTGAGTTCAGGCTACCAAGGTTGACATTCTTTGGGCATGAAGTAACACAGAATGGTGTGAAACCCAGTGAAGAGAAAATTGCAGCAATCCTACATGCAGACCCACCACAGAATGCCAGCGAAGCAAGATCTTTCCTAGGTCTGGTTCAGTTTGTGTCTAAGTTTGTTCCAGACTTGTCATCTGTCGCGGAACCGATCCAGAGACTAACTCACAAGAATGTAGAATTCAAGTGGCACCCAGAACAGCAGACTGCATTTGAGAAGTTAAAGGAACTGATCACGAGTGCAAATGCTCTGGCTTACTTCAATGTAGGTGGCAGAACAAGAATTGTTGCAGATGCATCCCCTGTGGGTCTTGGAGCGGTGTTAACTCAGTTGCAGGGCAGTGAGTGGAGAGTGATTGCTTATGCCTCAAGACGGCTGACAGATGTAGAGAGGCGGTACAGCCAAACCGAGAAAGAGGCCCTCGCTCTTGTGTGGGCTTGTGAACGCTTTAACATGTATGTTTTTGGAAGAGAATTTGAGCTAGAAACGGATCACAAGCCGCTGGAGTACATTTACTCACCAAAGTCAAAACCTTCAGCCCGGGTGGAACGGTGGGTCCTTCGCTTGCAGGCTTATGACTTCAAGGTTGTCTACAGGCCAGGCAGAACCAACATTGCAGATGCTTTGTCCAGACTGAATTGCAAGTTCCGTGGTGATGATGGAGAACATTACGACTATGTCCATGCTGTAGCTGAGAGCAGCGTCCCTTGTTCCCTGATGTCCACTGAAATAGAGGAGGCTTCAGCTGGTGATCTGGAACTAAACCTTATTAAGGAATGTGTGAGAACGGGAGACTGGAGTAGGTGTAATGTCCCTGCCTACTTGCAAGTGAAGAACGAATTGTGTACTTTTGGTCAGCTGCTGCTGCGTGGTTCCAGGCTGGTAATTCCCAAGGTGCTGAGAAGGCGTGTTTTGCAGTTGGCCCACGAAGGGCATCAGGGCATTGTCAAAATGAAATGCAGGCTACGTAGTAAGGTTTGGTGGCCCAAGATGGATACCGATGCGGAGAAATTGTGCAAGAGCTGTCATGGTTGCCAAGCTGTCAGTGAATATGCTGCCCCAGAACCTATGGCACGAGCCTTCCCACCAAGCGGACCGTGGCAGGATTGCGCTGCAGATATATTGGGCCCTCTACCTTCTGGAGAGAATCTGCTTGTGGTGGTCGATTATTATAGCCGATATTTTGAAGTAGTTATCCTGAAGTCAACTACAAGTGCCAAGATCATTGATAGCCTTAAACCGATATTTTCTCGATTTGGAGTGCCCTATACACTCAAAACTGACAACGGTCCCCAATTTGTTTCAGACGAATTTGAAGCCTTTCTTGCAGAAAATGGGATAGAACACCGCACAACACCACCGTTGTGGCCACAAGCCAATGGGGAGGTGGAACGCCAAAATCGCACATTGCTGAAAGTGATCCAGATTGCTCAAATTGAAGGGAAAGATTGGCGCAAGGAACTGCAGACATTTCTAATTGCATACAGATCAACCCCTCAGATGACAACCGGGGCAACGCCATTTTACTTGATGTTCGGGAGGGAGATGCGAACCAAGCTACCAGACCTGAGGCGTGAGGCACCTATCACCAGCGAGGAGATTCGTGACCAAGACTGGGCAAAGAAGCTGTCCCAAAAAGAATATGTTGATGCTAGGAGGCATGCGGTGGAGAACCAAGTAGAAACTGGGGATAAAGTCCTCCTGAGAAACATGAAAACAAACAAGCTGTCCCCAAACTATGATCCAAGTCCTTGTGAAGTACTGGACAGAAAAGGAGGAGAGGTGACAGTTAGGAACAAAGATGGTGTTGAGATAAAGCGGAACGTGTCATTTGTGAAAAAGTACAATGAGAGACTCGCAGAAAGTGTAAACACTGGACATCTAGAGCAGCAAGACGTGGTCGAAACAGGGGAAACTAAGGGGGAACGCGAACCCCCAGAGCCGACTTGTTCGACAAGACCTGTGCAGCCCATCGTTAGCCCGAGTCTGGCTCAGCAGATGACTAGCCCGAGGCCAACTCGAACTATTAGACTACCCAAACGATTTGATGATTATGAACTGTCAAAAGGGTGACTGAACACTGTTATTTGGGGACCTGCTAGCAGCTGAACTTTGCATCTTACCGAACTGAACTTTGTTTCATGTTATAGCATTTAAGCTTGTGCTCCTGTTATATATATATATGTATTTTTGTTGGAGTTTTATTCCTTACAACAGCATGCTGTATTGTTTTCCTTTAAAAAAAAAAAAACATGGAGGGATGTAGTGTACACTGTAAAAGACCGGAAGTTTACCGGAAACCATTTCTGGGTTTCCCAAGATGCGTAGTGGGGTTGGTTGTAATGTGAATGTGTGTGTTCGGGGAAGCCATATTGTGTTAGCGTTAGACGTTGTGTTCATCCTGTAACATCGAGGCAGCTAGCCATTAAAGGACGAGATTTCACACCCGTGCTTTGCTAGTTGGCCACCCAGTCATTACCAGAAGTGACACTCACCGCATTGATTGAAGCCACAAATAGTTGGTCAGTCAATATCGACAATGGCCTTGTAAATGGTGTAATTTTCATCGATCTCAAACAAACCTTCGACACCATCGACCATAGTATCCTTATACGGAAGCTTCGGAAATATGGCGTTAACACTAGTAGCCTCAAATGGTTTGAATCATATCTTTGTGACCGAAGCCAAAAATGCAGCACAAATGGCAATTTATCAAATACTGCCCCAGTTTCTTGTTTCGTCCAATAAGGTAGCAATCTTGGTCCACTGCTATTCTTAGTCTATATTAATGATCTTCCCAATTGCCTTACTTCAGCCTCTCCGAGAATGTTCGCCGATGATACTAATATAACTTTCGCTGCCAGTACAATGACTGACCTTGAGAATGCTGTTAAGTTAGAACTAAGAATCTTCACCGCTGGCTTAAAACCAACAGTCTAAGCCTTTAGTTAATATCGCTAAAACTGAATTCATGGTAATTGGGCAAATCAACGAATACGTGCTTTATCGAATAACCAGATCCATATTGAGATTGACGGGAATTCGATCAAAGAAGTCGCAGAAGCTAAATCGCTGGGCTTGTTTATTGACGAATACCTTTCATGGACAAAACATATAGAAGAAATTAGTAGCGGAGCTCCGACGGCCCGAAGGGCCGTCAAGCGGAGCCCCATACCTATAGAAACCCGTCAACTGCTTTTCTCATGGTAAAAATGGCTAGCGGTATTGCTCGTGGGCGCGTACGCGACGACGACGACGACGACGACGACGACGACGACGACGACGGAGTCGCCCAATAATTAATAATATCCTAATAATAATCATAATAATCCAACATGGCGGCCATACTCCACCTGGCCCAGCTGACCAGCTACTTTACAGCGTACATCTTTGATACTGGACATCCATCTTATAGCCAATTGACACCTGTCAAAACAAGGTATCCGCTGACCAGTGTAACGTGACCATATCGCGGGCTCAAGTTAAGACCTCATCGAGGTCAGCTGTTTTTTGGAAGTTGACCGCTGACCAGGTACTTGCTTTCGATTGGATCGCAGGCTCAAGCCAAGTGTGGGACACCCAAACCAAATCGAGGCCGTTAAAATTTTTCGCGCGCTTTCTGCGGCTGGTAATTTCACATTCAGTTGGTTTCTTTATTTTGAGCAAAACAACTTCATCTTCGATCGAAGTTTGTCTTTCGCGTAAAAAGCATAAAGATCAAGAGCTTGTCATAAGATACTCCGGAAGGTGAATTTTCAAGTGATGAAAGGAAGGACGGAAGATTTTTCTCAGGAAAAGCTTCAAAGATTGTGCGGTTGAAAACAGTATAATTCAACGCTTCAAGGGCTTTCACTTCACCGCGGCATCTTGCATCTCACCAAGAAAAGTCACTTAACAGTTCACCGGTATTAATGGGAGGAATGAGTAGCTCAAACTCTGTGGAAGAAGCTCTTTCTTTGGACAAACCGTTTGCTATTTTTGCGGATGCTTGTTTTTACTTTGCTGAAGCTTACGCATTTTCAAGTGGTAGAAACCTCTACAACACAGGACAGTGAGGTAAAATAAATAAATAGAAGCTTAACATTTGGTTTAATCGTTGTTACTTTTGTTCAGGAATGAAACTTGTATTTTTCTCTCGAATGGATATAAATAACAATCATCTGTACTCGTTTTGGACGCAAAGAAGTAGTTGAATTGTTTGTTTGTTTTGTTACGTTGTTTTCTTTGCAAGCGAACGAGTGTTTTTACTCGGCTTGGCTGACTGTTTTTCGACCTTGGTTCCTCACAGTAGCGTTAAGAAACTTTTGCCCTTATCTTATCAACACGTAATCGCAATGAGTCCTCGTAAAATTAAGCATTAAAGGGGGATCGAGACTCGAGCTCGAGTAAAAATAAAAAATCCGATCAAATGCATGTGCATGTGCACTTCTCAAAATCTGACATTAAGTTGTCAAAATGCTGCCAAAACAGTCAAAACCCAGCGCGCTTCACTTCGTCAAGTCTTTAAGATATCTTCGTCGAAAGCAGCCTGTAAACAACAATTAAGTTTCGCCGTCTTTAAACATGTCGTTTGTTTGAACCGGTAAGAATCAGCGTTTGGATGTTAGAAACAGCGAAATGGGTTGACTGGCTGGCTGGTTTTGATGAATTTTAAAGTGGACGGGTCTGCGAGAGAAATGCTCGTTTGGTTTGGCAAGCGCTTTCTTCGTTATCTGGATGATGTTTTGCCACTGAGAATCATTAATTGAAGAACGTTCTTCGGAAGACATGGGAGTAACAGTAAAACCATCAAAGCACTTAAGTGTTTTGTGTAAGCCAAGGAAAGATTTTGTGGGAAATGGCTCTATTATTCAGCTCTGTCGCATTCCGAGTGATTGCTGTCTCAGTGATTCCTGTTGACTGCTCTAAACGATCAGGTACGGACCTCTTTTTTTGTCTTTTCTACGGACATTTATGTCAAATCTGCTAAGGAAATTTTCTAGCTTAATACAAGATTTCTGCACCTTCTCCAAGAATCTTCGAAGAAATATTATTCATATTGTGCTTTGTTTTCTTGTAATAAGTCTTATGTTTGTTGTTATATTGTTTCTGAACCGCGGTCAATTCGTGTTGACTGCTGTAAACGAAGAGTTTGTACCCTTTATTTTTTTTTCTAGGGGCATTTATGTCAAAATAAATACCGATTTTCCTAGCTTTATCATTACAAGCTATTTTAATTACTAGCTAGTCTTGTTTAATTTCTCCACCTTCTCCTTCTTCGAGCAAACACTCGCCGGCATCGTACTTTGTTCGCTTGCAGTGTTTTTGTTTTGTTTTGTTTTTGATCCGCTTTGAATCCCTTTACGCTTTCATCTCAAAGTAGTTAGACTCAAGAATGTCCGTCGTTTTTTTTTTTCTTTTTTGCAAACGTTTACTATCGAAAACTCTTCGTTTTCCCTGCTGCTGCTCAATTGTTTTGGACACAAATTAAACTGGCCCAAATAAACTCTTGCGAAGTTGCTCGGTGAGAGTGTGCAGCTCCGATTCTAGGCTTGGCATGGCTAAATATATATATGGCCTTCAGCTTTTCTTTTTTTAATCGCTACATAACAGACTGGAATGGTGTTCCATCGAACATCATGCATGCACCTTCTTTAAGCAGTTTTAAGTCCTATCTATTACATTATTGGTGTCAATTTTAAATCAGATGTAGCTTGTGAGTGACAAGTATGTAATTTAATTAGGTTTGCTTTGGATTACTTCATGATTTTTAGTCTCAATCTCAAATCAGGGGTGACTTGTAAGAGACAAGTATTTGATTTAATTTGATTAGGTTAGCTTTGGGCCACGTTTAAATTTCACCTCTTAGTTTTTAGAATGTGTAATATTAGATAATATTCTTTGTATGGGAATTTAGTTTCTCCCAATTATTCTCCAGTCATGCACTTTTTTGTTTTGTATCAACTTAGTTGTATTCACATGACAAAGTATTATTAAACTTAAAACTTAAAATTAAACTTAAAGTAAGCTCTTTCTCATCAATGTACACATCCTTTGGACTTCCTCCTCCTGCATACAGTCTTTCAATTAATTTTATTAGTAGCTGGTCACACCAATCTTGTGGGATGTTTGGATGACATTTGGCATTAATGTTTAATGGAATCTCTGATGTTTGATGAAGTATGTTAAGATCAAGTTAAGATGGCTAACGGATTTCCAGCACTTTTGCTTTGATGAATCACCTTGATAGTGGTATCAACCAAATGCCCAATATATTATTATCAAGTTGTTTGGTCTTGCACTTAACTGGCCAGAAGCTAAGAGCAGCTGCATTTCTTTTTGAAAACACTGTAGGTGCATTGAGTGATGAGCTTAATGTTAGCAAGCAGTTTTTTTTTTTGTGATAGTAACGTCAAGAAGTAATTGATCAAAATAAATATTTTGGTCTTAATTCATGGCATCTAAATATTTTTATTGATTTCCATGTATCTTTCTTTCATAATTTTTGTGAGGCATACATATATCCAGAGGATACACAATTTCCGATTTCTGACTGTCTCATGGGAGGCTGTGGATAATTGAAATTGCATTCATTATGAAGTGATGATCTGAATCACTATATATCTGATGTGATACTGATTCCAAGGAGCAATCACCAGGCTTCTCCACCAATTTCTAGTGGCTCTAAACCATACCTAAGTAGCTAAGTATGTAACTAAGTTGCCTACAGTTGAACGGGGAAACAGACCTGTCCTTAGGTATTGCTCTAAGATGTTAAGAAATGTTTTGTTTTAAAAATTTATAGATGAAAACTAGCTTTGCAGGGTCTTTTTTACACAAGGTATTAAAGATTATTTTTAAAAAAACCTACCTCAATATTTTTATTTTGCTTTTTTAACATCTCCAAACTCAGTTTGGAAAGGAATTTTTATTACCTTACTCAATAGAACGCTTGTTTTTAGGAGGGGTGGGGGTCCAAATTCGTAAAAGGGGATTCATATCTTCTAGCAGTTCTGGACTAGGGGGTCCAAATCTGATCCACAAGCAGATCTGGACTGGAGGGTGCAAATCCACGTGGGGTCCAAATCCACTGTGCCACTGGCTCAGATCACCTTTCCATACTATTTTCTACAGCATTGGGTCTGTAGCTTGAGTGAGGTCAGATGGGTGATATGACAAGCAGACTATATGTAAATGCCAGTAGAAAAAGAATGCTTTTTGAGCTCCGCTTTTAGGCTTGGCTAAATATATATATTAAGAAGATATCCTCAGCCATAGGCGCCCTTAAACGAATGAGACCATTGACCTACGAAAGTACCGCTCCTCAAATCTACCGTGCAAGCGTTGATTTGACCCCACTTTGACCATTGCAGCCCTGTTTGGGATGAACTCAGCGTTACCTTGAGCGACAAACTCCAAAAAAATAGGGCTGCCAGGGTCATTACCAAGTCCAATCTTACGAATTAATGCTATCAACCCTCATCACCCCTGTAGCGATTATGAGTCAGGTATTGGCCCAGCAGGCAACTTTCGAGATATTTCAAAAATTCACTTTTATTCACTGTGATCTTCGCATTGTTATATCCTTACGGTAGTCAACTGGAATACACTCCACTCTTTTTCTTTTTCTTTAAAAAAAAAAAAACGCGGAAACTGGGATTGACACACATTTTTATTCAGTTTTGCAAACTGGCCGAGTGAGTGACGGCTGGCGCGACAAGCTTTAAATCTAGGCCAGCCAGGCAAGAATGTCAAAGAAATTTGACATGATACAGACTGTTCGCTGTGTATGAGGGTCTTTATTCGGGCCGTTAAAACGATGAGACAAAGCTCACTGTTAAGAGTTCAAATGCGGTTAGAGGAATGTAGTTTGAAGTCCAGCAGAACGCAGGGATGTCGGAACAGCAACAAGGAGATTTATTCCACAAGAACGTGGTGATTACTGCTTAAGACACTTTTACACACTCACAGCTCTTCCTGGCTTGAGAGTTAAAACACGACCTCTGTCAAACAACTCACAGCTCGTCCTGGCTTGAGAGTTAAAACGCGACCTCCGTCACACTTGAATAAACACGGCTCACCGCTTGTAAACACTACTCGATCAATCGGTTACTCTAAATCTCTAGCTCGGTGGCTAATATACCTTTTGCATAAAATTCTAGAACCTACTAAATAGGCTAAAATTAGTAGCATTACAACATTGACGAATTTCGGAGTGGTCCTGTAAGCCTCATTCTACTCGGTAAGAGGGCAATCAATTGTGGTCTGTTAGTCTTCCGGTATTCTTTGCCCCACAAAAGCAATCTTCAAGCCCAGTGACCTCTACACTGCGATTAGTTTCTAATTTTAGCGACGGGTGCAATTTCGCGCGCGCGTTTACTTCTCCGGCCCCACAATCCATCGCCAAAATTAGGGACTACTCGCAGTCTAAGCGACCTCAACCACTTAAACACTTAACCCGGTCTTTGATGATTGCTATAAGTGGAGAGACGACCACGACTACCTGGCTCTCTAGGAATTTGCGCCCCAAACGATGCAATTATTTAAAATTATTTTCAACTGGAAATACAGAAAGACTTTCTCCGGATCATGTGTACTATAGGTAGTGTCCACCGCCTTCTCCAGGTCTCTCTCAAAATTTAGTAGCCTGCGTCACAGACGTTATCTGACCCCGCTTAGTAAAGTGTTCGAAGCAGCGCAGAATTCCTTGTTCTGTGTACCAGAATTTGAGTACGCGCTATGATTGGATAATCAACAAAAGTCATTATCAATAGCCAATCATTATCAATAGCCAATCATGAAACGCACTTCTTGCAATTTATTGAATCCGTTGGGGGTCCAGAAAAAGGAACATTCGGCGCTGCTTCGCAGACGTTACTAACCGCGACGCAGGCTAGAAATTTAGCTGCGACGGTCGAGTTTGAATTGGCCGAAATTGAAAATAGCGGGAAATGACCTGAATTGCTCAAAAAGTGGGAATGCATAGAACACCTTGATGACTGTTGTGAAGAAACCGTTGCTCTGTGTAGTCGAATTTAGTTACACTAAGGGCGTTTTACTGAATGTTTGGCTTTCAAAGTCATCTACTGTTTTCAAAGTAATGCTTGGAATATTGTCCATGATGTTTTCTCATTTGGAGCAGTTTTTTACATACTTTTTCAAAACGTCAGCGATAACAGCTGTTAATTGGTGCAACTTTGCTGACGCAATACTTATTATGTACAATGTACCTTGGGTGCCAGAGGTCTTCTTTTTTTAAGTGCTATGCCTGTGGCAAACCAAGTTATAAATTCGATTCGTTTTCTCTACAAATCGACAAGTATTTTTAATTTCTTTTAAGTTTTTACAATTTTTGAAATGCTTTGTATTGTCCTCAGCTGCTGGTCACTGCCATATCCGTTCGAAACCAAAAGATTTTCCAACAAAAAATGTGTAAGGGAACGACGAAAACCTTTGACGTAAATAAACTTTCAGTGTTCGAAGTAATTATTTACGACGAAATTAACGTAATCTAAAAATATTTTTGGGTGGCGCCATCGCGTCTAACCGCAACTTAAACACAACTTTACATTGAGAAATATTCTTCGTTTTAACTAAACGCACCACTCTGACTCTTGCCATTACTTCAGTAAGTTTAAATTTTTTATAGAACAAAGCAGTAAATCAGCTATTCAGGTCAAATTTGCATGCGAATGCGTATCAGATTTCGCTTGCGTGCGTTCCGGCTTCTTCGAAATAAATCACAACCAATCAAGTGTATCTTGCTTTTTATGCTTTTAAAAGGCATGGAAATCCTTGCCATGACTGTGCGAATCTACAGTAGTTCTTGTGAGAAATTTACAGTGCATTCAAATATGTTGCGAGCCGGTCAAAAGACGCGACTATGTATTCCCAGTGGATACCTAAAACGCAAAAATTTATCGTGTTGATTGAAAACTATAAGTATAATTCGTGTATCAAATGACTGCTCAGGCTAAGAGTCAGATTTCAACGGATAGCTCAAGCTATCCTGCAGAAACTAAGGCTATGTCTACACTATGCCGGATAGCATTTTAAGCCGTTGTGAAAAATACCACGGCCTGGTGTGAACGGCAGTGGCCCAAAACCGCCGCTATCTTTCCACTAGAATCCAATTTTTGCTCCTCGTTGTTGATTTCCGTTTCGGTTCGATTCTTTGTTCACACTACTCCAGAAAGTGTCACGAAAACCTATCCGATATGTGACGATTCACTTTCAAGACCGCAGCGGTCCAGCATCGCTCCGACGCAAAAATCGTGCCGAAATCGTCGTTTTGAATGTGAACAAAAGCCCTATCCGATATGGTTTTCGTTGCCGGCACAAGAGCCATCCGGTATAGTGTAGACATAGCCTAATCTTTCTATCAAACAGTGCATACCACGTTAACGCCAACTTTAATATGCAGTTTGTTAAGTTTATTTCCTCATGTTTGATTTACGAAACAAACTCTTATCAAAGTAGTTCGATTCTTGTTCTCTTAGCTCTTTGATTTGCTTTTACGGTCATGCAAATAAAGCTTGTTACTGTTGTTGTATTTTTCTTTCGCGAGGAGCGGTTAACCTGCTCACGGGACCGCAAATGAACCCAGGGGGCCGTTTCTCGAAAGTCTAGTAAACTTTTCGGGCCCGAAAAGCCATTTCAAAACCTAAGATCCATCAATTCTAAAAAGCTGGCCTTCAAGTATGATTTCAAGATACGAAAGGGCAAATTTCATGCCCGGAAACGTCTTCGTTTTTAAGATATGAAGGAAATTGTGGCACCCGAAATAGACCCGGGGTTTTGAGAAACGCACGCCTGGCCGTAAATTATCCCGGACCGTAAAGGATCCCCATATTGGACTGGAAATGATCCCGAGCAAAAAATAAGAATGGAATGGATTGATATAAAAATGACACACACACAAAAAAAACACGTTTTATTATGTTATAAGAAATATTCCAATTTTGATTTTATTCGATTTTGGTGGAAAATCTGTGTCATTGCGTGACGTTCTGTCTGTTTGTTGATTTCAGGACGGTTGCGTAGTATAGTAATTGATTTTGCAAAGACACTGTGATCGTAGGCTGCGAGTTTCGCTTGATGTCATTTTTTTACTACTCGGTCTGGGGACGCCGCCTGAGTTTTAAAATGAGCTCCGTTTTGCTTCGTCGTGTTTCATCGACAAACGGCTCCTCTCCGGTGTTTCTGAGGAAGCGCTAACTAAAAATAGTCATTTTGGAATAAATAAACGTTTTTTACCTTATAGTAAAAGAAGCCTAGTAAAAGAAGCCATCGTCACGGCTAGTGATGCAAATGTTTCGCGTTTATTTTTTTGCGTTCTCTCTCTCTCTCTCTCTCTCTCTCTCTCTCTCTCTCTCTCTCTCTCTCTCTACTGCACACTGGATGACATTCATAGCTGTTTGGAAAATTTGTTGCAGTTTCGATGATTTTTAACATGTAACATAAACTGTATCACACTCTGTAATCACAAGCTGTACCAGCCGAACAAATCTGCTTCGTTTCTCAAAGCAACTCAATATTTTTGCTGCTCGCTGGCTATTTCTGGTTTATTTTTAACAGTAACTCAGAAGTTGTTGACGGCCTTCGCATTGATCTTGCGATAAGCTTCGTTGTAATTTATTTTGACGTTTGTTTACAATTTGAATTACTCACTTCGCGTTCAGCCTCGCTCAAACAAGGCCATAATATAACTATCCAATGTCATAATAGCATGAAAAGAATTAATGAAAGTATTCATCAGCGCAGAACCTCTGTAGGTAATTTACTTGCTTTATTCGCCGCCTTCCTGGGCAAGTTATAATTCCGTTTGGTCGCCTCGCTCGATTATTTACTTGTGTTGACCAGTCGGCACAGCAAGGATATCATGAACACGACATTCCAACTTTATTATGGCCATGGGCCATACTTTCTACACTACCACACACTCTTACGCATGCGCGCAACTGCTGACCTACCAACATCCTCCTTGTTTTAAAACTGTTTTAAAACACCTTAACCCTTTCATATGGAGGCCCGTTCTGGTCAAAATGGTGCATATAATTTTTAACTGTGCATGAATTAATTTTACCGCAAAATTAATTTTACCATACCTATTAATTATATTTTTAGAAGAGTTATATTTTGTGTGTTTGTAATTATTTTTGTGTGTGTTTGGAATTAATTTTGTGTGTGTTTTGTAATTAATTTTGTGTGTGTTTGGAATTAATTTTGTGTGTGTTTTTGTAATTAATTTTGTGTGTTTTTGGAATTAATTTTGTGTGTGTTTGTAATTTTTTTTTGTTTTTTGTCCCATACGTCTTTGCGGCAGTGTTCTCGGCCATGTGCTAACAACATGGCGGCTCGTCAACAAAGGTCACGTCGAGTGGTGTTACGAGAAAGAAATGACCGTGGGTTCGCACTGTTTCTCCAGAATCTTAAAAGCGTTCTCAATATTTTGGTTAATATTGGTGAACAAGAGTTGGAGACAGACATTCTAGTTGAAACAAGGTATCGATTACTGGATGCATCGCGTTCCTTGTCTTTTCTAATGAATGATTTAGCCGGCGGTGTTACAAATGTAACTGGTATCCCTTCATCTGCACTTCAAGCCCCCGTTCAGAATATGAACCATTCATTAACACAGTTAATCGCCTTATTGTCAAGTCACATTGAAAGCCGTGACAATGCAGATTTTTACGATGCACTGGAGGTATCTTATTCTGCTCCGCTGAATCTTGCACAGCCAGGACGAGGTCGTAAACGCTATGAAATAACCAAAGATCAAGTGGAGCATTTACGATCACTTTATTTTCAGTCTTGGGATGCAATTGCTGGCATTCTCCAGGCTAGTGTTTCAACCCTTCAGCGGCGACGTAAAGAATTTGGTTTGAGTGAGTCTACCTACTCAGAAATATCAGACGATGAATTGGATGAAATGTACAGAAGTATAACTGGCAGTGCATAACAGGAATTCTAACTCCTAACATTGGAAGAAGACGATTTATAGGTGCACTAAGGAGTAGAGGCTTGAACGTTCAGAGATGGAGAGTCACTGAATTTTTACGACGTGTTGATCCTGTTGGAACTGCCTTACGCTGGAGAATGACCATTCATCATAGAAAGTATTACGTACCAACCCCCAATAGCCTATGGCATATAGATACAGGACACAAATTAATCAGGTATAAACTGATAACACATGTCTGCATTGATGGGAAGACCAGGTTAATTTTGTATGCTGCTTGTCGCAACAATAACAAAGCAGAAACAGTGCTTTCTTTATTTCAGAATGCAGTGCAGAGATGGGGATTACCCTCACGAGTGCGTTCAGACTATGGTATGGAGAATTATCTTGTTGCTGCTCATATGATACAACATCGCGGACCAGGAAGAGGCAGCATTTTCACTGGATCGTCTGTCCATAACTCCAGGGTCGAGAGAACACATCGCGATGTTTATTCAGGGGTGTTAGTTTTCTATGTCCGCATTTTTCTGCAGTTGGAAGATGAAGGCAACTTGGATGTCCTTAATGATCTGCATATTTTGAGCCTACGCCATGTCTACATTCCAAGAATAGAAAATTCTCTAGGGGAGCTTGTCAGGCAAATGAATAATCGGCCAGTGTCAACCGAAAGGAACCTGTCACCACTTCAAATGTGGGAGAAGGGTATGCTAGAGAACTTACATTCTGGACATACTGCATTAAGTGAGGCTGAAATTGATCACTTTGGAGTAGATCCTAATGGTGTGCAAACAGTGTAAGATGAAGATTACCAGGTAGATATTTCACCACCATTAATCAGCCTTTCAGATGAACAGCTTGCACAGCTACCAGATCCTCTGTCAGATGATGGAAATGGCGGAAAAGATCTCTTCCTGCAATGTATTGATATCATTAACATGTTTCTGACCTCGAGTGAAGTCTCTTGAGGCCTAAAAGGAAGAACCAAACAGTGCCACTATAATAAATTTTTTTCTCACCGAAAGGAGCAGATATTCTGGGCAAAAAATTCACCAGTTTCTCCCTTTACTTCTTTACTTGATCATTAAAATTGAAACATTACTTTGACGTGCAAGATGTTTTGCTGTTCACAACTTTTTTTAGAGGGGAAGGGGGGTAATTGCCTTCCTGTCTACCCCCTATAGAAAGGTTTATCCCTAATAGGGTTGCGAAAGGAAAGCAGTTGGAAGGAGTTTACCTGTGGTTAAATGGATTAACCATTTGATCTGCCACAAAGGCTGTTAAGAACTTATAACTACAGTCGTAAATTTGTGCATCCGTTTATTGATTTATCGAAAAAACATATCCGCTCTAAAATTACACGTGTCATGAAAATATATGCAAGTAATTTGATCATAATATAAAAACCGGAAAATCAAGTTGAATTCAAATGCTATCTATACAAACAAAACGAAAACTTCGTGACCAAACGTTATATAAGAATTGTTACGCCTGACTATTCGTGACAAAGGCGATGCAGTTTTTTGTGTGCAAACTAGCCAAACATGAATTTCGTTGACAACAAACAAGAGTTTCAAATCAAGTTGTATCCAGTATTAAAATGCCTTGCTTTGTCATTCTCCTTTTTTTGCTATCAACATCGTTCATAGATAGATCTATGAATCATAGATAGAAAAGATCTATATATCATTGGAATATTAAGTTTAATTATCCCTAGTCACAGGCTTTTCCTGGTATAGATTTTAATAAAATAGAGTGGTGATGCTCTGTTCAATTGACTTTGATAGATCATTGCTTTCATCCATAAATTATAACAGTATGGGTCATAGAAAACTCTGAACAGATTTATTGCATTAATTTAGCTCTTTACTTTTATTAACAGCAACATTTAAGAATGAATAACATCATTCAGTTTGAGTAATTATTGCACTGAGGTCAATCAAACCTAACAACTCAAACTGGCAACAAGAAACACAGCAGTGCATGTGTATAAACCCATCAATATATATGGACGTATAGAACTTAAATTAAGCTTTCTTTGACTTAAATTTATTGCTTGGCAACATTGTCAAGTTCAAAATATTGATGACAATGGGGAATTTTGACAGTCTGGAATACAGAAAAACATTGATGGGACCTTAGCTTTATGTATTTTCTGACCCACCAATTAAATTTTTGTCTTGTCTTGCATGCATCTGCATAAAATTATATTAACTGATACATTAAATCTTATTAAAATGTCAACTAAAATCAATAATCTATCACCTTAACCAATGAGTTTATTGAAATAAAAGCTTCTCAGCAACATGCTACAAACCAAAGTTCACTTTTCTCCAATGCAACAGAGTCTACTAATTAGACAATAATTAGGAAATGGACACCACAAAATTGTACCTTCCTACACTTTACAAAAAACCCATTAAGACCAAAAGAACTCAACCTCCATAACTCAATGTTTGTCAAGAAAAACAGCACCTCATTAGCAGTCTTAAACTTTAAAGTCAAAAATGGCAACATCGGCCATAGACTGCAGGCCATTTACTTCTTGCCAAAGTAACACTGTGAGAATGCTAAGTCATAGAGAGCAAATAATCTATCCATAGGAGGCAGAGGAACTTTCTCAGTTGGCCTGGGAAGCTCGAGCAAGTTGGTACAGGTATGAGCTAAAGGGAGGAAGCCGCCCTCCACAGGTGGGTGCTGCTCTTCCCTTTGTTCTTCCTGCTGCTTATCACTCTCTCCTTTCTTCTGCTCATCAATGAGTCCTTCCTGACTTGCAACTTTCACGATTTCTGTGGTTAGTATAAACTCTAGTGATGGTGCAAGGCTGAAACCAAGGACAGGCTCCTCTGCAGTACCAGTTGCAAACTGAAGTATGTGACTCAAAGCAAGGGTAGTCTGCCCACACACCCTCCTAGAAGCTGCCACTTCTTCTTCAGGGTATTAGAACCCTCCTCTGAAAAGTTAGGCTTCAAAATGTGAAGTAACATTTGTACACTCAACTTGCTCCGTGCTTGGGGTCTCAGGGGATGAACCAACATTGGCAGTTCCTGAAGAGCTGACAGCATTCCAAGCTCTTCTAGTCCGTGCCTAATTTGACGAACACAAGGGTCAAAACACTCTCCTAAAGAAACAATTTGCTGCAGAGTGCTCTCCTCTACAAATACAGGCAATTGCCCGTTTTGAAGCATGGCAACTGCCATCATTACTCCAACAAAGTAGTAATTTTGTGCTAATAATGGCCTCAAGCCATGGTCAAAGTACTTTTCTTTAATGGCTTGATTCATTAGTCTTATCCATTCCTTAAGTGGCCCACCGTGATCAACACATTCTTCTCCCATGAAGTCCACCTGAAATGTCGGTCTATAATTTGTAATGTATTCTAGTTCACTAATTGTTGTTTCTAATATATTTGCCCTGTCACCAGTAAATTAAATGTAATTTGTTTCTCCCTCGATGGTTTCTTCGCAGCTTGTAACTTCTAAGGCTCGGCCAGTTCCAATCTCTCTTTGCAGAAATTTAAGCACTTCTACAGGGTCAGTCAAACCCTGATCTTTAGCACCATTGATTACTGACTGGATATCAAATGAACTCGAGGGTGGCTGACTCTTACTTGTACAGAACACTGATCCTGCATTTGTATTAGAGGCATCAGCATTGGTGTCTGACATATGTCGAGACAATTGGACACTCGCATCAGAATCGTTTGTCAAATCCATGATATTACAAAACAAGTCGTCTCTACCACTAGCATCACTTGAAAGCATGTCAGATTCAGGGACTTCAAACACAGGAACTTCTAGTTGTTTATCACTGGGATCAATCATGGATGGCAGTTCCTCCAGGAGTCTTAAATAGATCCAACCAGATGGAGCAATCGATTTCAGCAGCAACTTTTAATCAATCTCTTTTCCTGCCTGGATGTTCGGTCTTAGCAAAGTACCACCAGAGTTCTTTACTATTTCGAAATACAAGCCCTCCATTTCACCTGTCAATAATTTCGCTAACTCTTGCTGAAGTTTTTTGGCATCCCACTTTCTATCAATGTCAACGCCTGATACAATTCGTCCACTTCTCTCTAAATCAAGCTTTTCTGCTTTCGTCGGTATTTTCTCTCTTCCCATTTCTAGTATCATAACATCCTTTGAAACTATCTCAGATGCCAACGGTGTACCAGCAGGACGCCTTACATTATGAACGACTGGATACGGCCGCGAGCTAGAATTAGAAGGTCTTCTGTATCTTCCTCTTGAAACTGTTGGAAACCTCCTCTGCAATTCTGTTAGTGCGCTATTAGCTGGCTGGGTTTGGCGAACGAAAGTCGTCTCCGATGTTGTTGGTTGACGTTCGTTACTAGGAATTCTTGTTGTTGATGGTCCGTGCGCAATTAACGAGGTCAGCTGATTAATACTGTCTATTGCAGCTTGTGCGATTTCTTTCACTTGTTCGGACGTCGCCATCTTTGTTTCGCAGCACATGGTAGAGAACTACCGCAAGATGTTATGGGTAAAGGAATTTTGAGAAACCCCAAACACACACAAAATTAAGCTGGTTACAGACGAGCAAGTTTTCCTTGACAAGTGTCATTGACAATTTTTATTTGCTCGTGTTTATGAGCGACAAGTTTTCTTTGGCAAGTTTTGCCATCACAAGTTTTATTTGCTGGTGTGAACGAATGAACAAATTTTCTTTGACAAATATTCACTGTAGCCAGCAATTCAATTACACAGCGGACGGCAATTTTTTTGACAAGTTTTCCTTGTTGACCCGTACAGACGAGCAAGTTCTGCGATGTGTCAAGTTTTTCCTTGACAAGTCCACTTGTTCAAAAACTAGCATGCTAGTTTTTGAACAAGTGCACTTGTCAAGGAAAAACTTGACAAGTTTTTCCTTACACACCAGCAAATAAAGTTTGACAAGTCAAAACTTGTCAAGGAAAACTTGCTCGTCTGTAACCGGCTTTAATTCCAAACACACACAAATTAATTCCAAACACACACAAAATTAATTACAAAAACACACACAAAATTAATTCCAAAAACACACACAAAATTAATTCCAAACACACACAAAATTAATTCCAAACACACACAAAATTAATTCCAAAAACACACACAAAATTAATTCCAAAAACACAAAATATAAGTCTTCTAAAAATATAATTAATAGGTATGGTAAAATTAATTTTGCGAGAGAAAGCGAAAAGCTTAAGGCGAGGGGGCAGTGAGACTTTTCAATCCGATGCCCGAACTCTGAAAGCTCAAATTAAACATCAGGAACAGAAAGACGCCAGGAGCTTTACCAGTACACAGAGTTAAATAAATAAATAAATAATAAATAAATACGTATTTACGTAGCGCTTATTGTAAGGCTAAGCGCTATACAAATGCAAAAAAATAAATAAATAAAATAAAATGAAAAAAAAAATAAAAATAAATAAAAAACTCGACGAGTTTTCGTCAGTTTTGGTTCCTTTAGGATAGATTCTGACTAGAAAAGGGCTCCACGAGCTTCAAAAGGTGTTTTTTGGCAAAATGTTCAGGAGCGAAAGGATTAATATGTTTGCGAACAAACATAAATAAATAAAAAACTCGTAACAGCAACAAACAGCGTCAATTAAAAATCCGAATTGTCTCGCTCAGCAGTTTCGAGCCCTAACTGTTCACTGTCAGAGGTCTAGTCTCTGCAGTGGACGAATCAGTCCACCGTAACAAGACTTTTGCATTAGACTTTCAACTGGTGAAGGTGTGGATCCAACCGAACGATCAGTGGTTGGCACTGCTTCGACTAGTGTAGGAGGGGGAACAACAGGGCTGTCTGAAGGGGACACTTCTTGCTGTACGACAGCGGGCACTTCTCGTTGTACGACAGCGCGCACAGCCTGTGTGAAAGGTTGCTGATTACAAAAAAGCGGAGCATCAGAAGGTCTTCGGTGGGTTCTATTCCGTCGAACCAATCCGTCTTGCGTTTTAATGAGGTACGAACGTAGTGTCACTTTATTTAAAACCTCTCCAAAGTTCCACCTTTCACCCCGGTCATGATCATTGGGTTTGCTATAGGCGAACTGCCCAGGAACCAGCAACGTTAACTCCTTTCTCGCATTCTTGTCATAGTAAGATTTGGCTTTAGCTCTTCTGTCAAGATGCTCATTGCAAACCACTGTCACTGGTGGCAGACTGGCGAAACAGTGATTCAGTCACAGGCAGACTTGACTTTGTTCGACGACAAAGAAACCTCTGTGCCGGGGAGAAGGTCATACCCTGAGGTGGTGTATTTCTGTGTTCTAGGAGACAAGTGAGCAGGTCGTACGTTTTCCGCATCCTTTTAGCTTCTTTTGCAGCGGATTCTACTTTACGGTGGCTCTCGCGTAATACGGCGATCGAGTGATCAACTGAAAATCATAAGCCTTGGCAAAAGTCGCAAACTCTTGAGAGACATATTGCGGCCCATTGTCTGACAGACACTTATCCGGAACACCATAGCGGGTGAAGTGTGGCTTTGTAACTGAAATAACATGAGCCCTAGTAATTTCCTTGTTTAGCAGGTCAACTTCAAACCAGTCACTGTAGTGGTCTACAGTCACAGCATACTACCGTCCTCCTTGCTTGAACAGGTCTTGCGAGATGAACTTCTACGGGCCATGTGGAATTTCATGAGATAACATCGGCTCTTTCGGCAGTGATGAACTGTAGCTAGCACACACAGAGCAATTAGTACTTTCTTGGAGGATTGCTTCACGCATTCCAGGCCAATTCATCACTTCGCGGGCACGACGCATCATACTTTCACAACCCTGGTGGCCTTGGTGAAGTTTTCGCACCATAGTACACTGTAATTGCAAGGGAATAACGACCTTGTGGGACAAACACCATGATATACTGCTAGCTCATCCCGGCATGGGTAATAATGACGGAGCGCGGTTGGAACATGAGATTTGTCAGGCGGCCAGCCATGAGCCACAAACTGACAAAGGACAGACAGCGTACGGTCACCTTGAGTTGCCACTCTGATTTCCTCTAAGGTACTTGGTTGCATCTCGGAGGAATCTAGCTCTAGGGACTCCAGCTCTGCTCTGAACAACTCTTGAATTTTCCCTGAGTAACACTGAAGCACTACCTCTTGGGTGCCAGAGGGTGCAGGCTGCTTCAAAGCAGCTCTTGACAAAGTATCTGCCAAATACATGTACTTGCCCTTCTTGTACACCACCGTGAACCTGAATTGTTGAAGCTGAAGTATCATGCGCTGCAAGCGCTTGGTAGCACTACTTAATGGTTCTTAAAGATAGTTTCAAACGGTTGGTGATATGAATGGACCACAACATCTTGTTTACCATACAGGTACTGGTAGGCCTAAGTACAGGCTACTTTGATGGCGAAAACACTCTTTTTCAATAGGAGCATTGTTTATCTCAGTGGCTAACAATGTGGAGCTGGTGAAAGCCACAGATTGTCCCTCTTGTAATAATGCTCCTCCCAAGCCTGTGTCACTGGCATCTACTTGTAACACACATGGTTTGTTCTCATCAAATTACCTCAACGTCCCTCAACTTCGTTGCATTTGCGATTACACGTTTGGCTGCTTTCAAAGCTTGGTCATGCTGCGACGACCACGACTAGACTGCGTTGACGCGCGTTAGCTCTGTAAGTGGCTTCACAATTTTAGCAAGATTAGGTGTGAACCGCGACAAATAGTTGCACATACCCAAGAAACGCTGAACCACCTTAACATCTTGAGGTGGGTTCATGTCAACAATGGTCCCATTCAGGAAAC
Organism: Pachyseris speciosa; assembly: GCA_016490735.1. Taxonomy (NCBI): domain Eukaryota; kingdom Metazoa; phylum Cnidaria; class Anthozoa; order Scleractinia; family Pachyseridae; genus Pachyseris; species Pachyseris speciosa. The sequence goes on from JAEMWC010001043.1 coordinate 167,622, forward strand.
TTGCTTGACTTTGAATTGAAATTTCTTAGGGTTTAACTTAAGGTTTACTTCTTTGCGACGCAACATTGAGTTCCATAAGTTCAAGTCGCGATCCTCTTCTGCCTCCTCGACAGTTTCCCTGCTTCCAAAGACTAAGATGTCATCTGCCTTGTTAACAACACCTTTCAAACCCTTTAATGCTTCATGTTGCCTACGCTGATAATCTTCTGGCCCCAGACTTACGCCAAATGGCATAGGCAATCAACGGTATCGCCCTATGGGGGTATGCATGGTCGTTAAAAATAAAGAACTCTCACCCAGCACAATGTTCGTGAATCCTTTGTACACATCTACAAAGGAAAAAAAACTTTGGCATTGCTCAACTTTGGCAGTAACTCGTCAACAGTTGAAATAGGGTACTTTGGGACTTCAATGGCTTTGTTTATGGTTTGACTGGGGTCAATACAAACCCGTAGACTACCATCTGGTTTTTCTCTGTAAACACTGTTGGTGATCCACGCAGTGGGCTCGGTGACTTTCTTCAAGACACCCTGTCATTCTATGTCCCGTATTGCTCTGCAACTTTGGGCTGTTTAGCTGCAGGGCACCGATGGGGATGAGCTTGAACTGGAGTCACATTGGTGTTCATTAAGATATGCAAAGGTGAGCCCAAATTTCCCAACCCTGCATAAACATCCTTGAAAATATCCAAAACAATGGCCTTGGTTCACTTTCCCCAAGGAACAGGCACATGAGGAACACTAAACTGGCTGAAACTACTCACAACAGGTTTCTTTTCGGCAACAACTGCATCAGTATCACGTACTTCACTTTCAACTCCACAGTTAGGGGCAACTGGATCAATGCTAAAAGTACTTGGTCGACCTACTGCAACCAATGTAAGCTCTTGTGCGGCAGTGACTTGGAGGGTGGTGGCCGTGATGTTCCAGTCGGCAGTGTCACTGTCACCCTGAGCACTTGATTAAATTGACACACCATCGCATCGTTGCTCTTCCGGACACTCGGAACTGACAGCGAAGTACTTTCTTTTATCTCAGTCAGCCCCAGCTTGACACAGTCGGGTCCCCTCAAAAGGTGTGGTTGTGATCCCATAACCTTTTTACTCAACAGCTGAAATTCAAGAGGGTAACACTTTCTTGAGTTTCGCACACTAACTCAATCTGCCCCACGGGTGTGATGACACCTCACCATAGGTATGCAGAATAGCGTGAGATGGCCCGATCAGGGAATTCTCATCAAATCCTACTGAACACATACTACAGAGATTGTCCACTACCAGGGTATTGGTTGTCGAAGCCGTATTCAGTTGAAGTGTTTTCCAAACAAAATGATTCCTAGCTGCGGATAATATGATAGCGGCAAAGAACTTTTCCCCTTTCTGCACTGACACAGTTCTTACAGAGTGAGCGTCCAAAGTAAACAAGTGATGCAAGTTTTGTTCACAAGCCGATCTAGATTCATCCACTACATTCACATTCTGGGGTTTTCTCATGCACTTCCTAGCAACATGCCCTTCGTTACCACAGTTCCGACACATGTACTTAAATATGACTGCATTACACTTTTCTCGAGGGTGACTAGGCCTGGCTCTACAATAACTGCATTCATTTTGGTGCACTCCTTTGCGTTGATTATCACTTGGAGGCTGAGGATTTTTTTCCATTCGAACGAGAGGTTTTATCCGCGCAGTTGACTTGCTCCTGATCTCCCCGCACTTGCCTCATCAGTCTTTTGGCATCAGTGGAAGAATCATAGTTCTTAGCTATTTCAACGACAGTACGAAATGCTACAATGGCCTCTTCCTTGTTGCGATATCCGTGACAGATAAACCAAGGGTCTTGTGACTTGCATCATCCTCGGCGGAAGCGTACCGTGAAGTGTAGACATACACAAATCTGCTTTTCCACTGAGCCACTCCTGCTTCGCTGCCAGAGTCATATTTGCAGCCAGCTTTCGGAACGAACCATCCCATCACCGTTCATTAATCAATGTAATCTAAAATAAAACAGTCTAGAGCTTCCCGGTCGTCTATACATTCTTGCATCTGAGGGACCGGAAAACCGACCGGTGTGCCCGCCATTATAACAGCAAACTCGACGAAATTCGAAAGAATAAGCTTGACAACAAAATGGCGGGCGCGTATCGAACGATTGAAATTATAGTTCGATGTCATGCAGTCTAAACGGGACAACTAAAACTCACAGTAAACTTCAGGCAAAAGTTCGTCTTCTTCTTCAATGTTGACCACTAGCCACGGGCTTGAACAACAACGATATCATAAACACAACATACCAACTTTATTACGGCCATCGGCCATGCTTTCTACACTACGACACACTCCTACGCATGCGCCGAACTGTTGACCTACCAACACTTGCTTCACTCGTCTCGGTGGTCACCTCACGTGGTCCATTCGCTCGCTGGGCAAATAATGTTCCCGTGAAAGAAATGAATGTGAATGATATATCAAATAAATCATATATGAACTGCAGAAATGATTATTTCATATATCATTCACACTCATTTCTTTCACGGGAACATATGAACCCACAATTGACCTACACTCAAAGTCAGTGGCTTCATAGCTCAGTTGGTTAAAGCATCGCAGGTTCAAACCCCGTTGAAGTCCTGAATTTTTTTTCAGGCTTGTTTTCGCAATTGCATAAATTGCGTTCACAACTGCGAGGATCATTCTTCATTTGATTTCATTTCCGCAGTTCATGTATGAATTATTTCGTATATCATTCATACTCATTTCTTTGACGGGAACATATGAACCCACAATTGACCTGCTCCCAATGTCAGTGGCTTCATAGCTCAGTTGGTTAGAGCATCGCACCGGTAATCGCGAGGTCGTTGAAGTCCTGAATTTGTTTCAGGCTTCTTTTCGCAATTGCATAAATTGCGTTCACAACTGCGAGGATCATTCTTCATTTGATTTCATTTCCGCAGTTCATATGTGATTTATTTCATAAATTGCGTTCACAACTGCGAGGATCATTCTTCATTTGATTTCATTTCCGCAGTTCATGTATGAATTATTTCGTATATCATTCACACTCATTTCTTTCACGGGAACATATGAACCCACAATTGACCTGCTCCCAACGTCAGTGGCTTCATAGCTCAGTCAGTTAAAGCATCGCACCGGTATCGCGAGGTCACGGGTTCAAACCCCGTTGAAGTCCTGATTTTTTTTTCTTCAGGCTTCTTTTCGCAATTGCATATAATAACTAAAAATTCCGTTGTTGATTTCATTGTTCTTTGAAATAAAAGTCTTTTGTTCACTGAGCACTCGCATTAAAAGCTGTACCTAGAATACCAGAAGTGTTTCATGGCTAAACTGCTTTTTCGCTAATTTTATTGGGTATCAATTGTGATCGTTCTTGGAGTTATCTCAAAGATAAGAACAAACAAGAAGATCTCTAAAGATGGAAAGAAAAAGGAGGTGGGTTTGGATTCTGATGTGATAACATTTATTGACCCCTTCGCATCAGTTGCACAAATTGTGTAACCACGTTTACCTTTAATTAATGCGCCCTTTTAAAAGATGCCAGTTGTGAGCCATGGGTTGTTTACCATTTAATCAGAAAAACCGGTTGTTTGACGGTTGCAGTAAATGGTACGAATCAAGAACCCAGGCGATTTCAAATTGACGTTATGATTTCGTCACTGTCGACGTTTAACTCGGCAGTGATGTGAGTTAATTTGTAAAACTGAAAGTTTCAGGTTTCATACAGCAAAACTTCAGATATAACGTGACGTGGACATTAATGACAGTTATATTTTTAAAGGTAGCTGTTAATACATGTTATTTAAACCCTCTGTCAAATACAGTTTTGTTGGATCAATTTTACGAGGAACAGTCACGCTGAATCGACCTCCGCATTTTGGGTCCTGTTCCTCGCCTGCACAATCCTGTTCAATCTTGAGAGTGGTCGGGTTAATTGTCTAAGACCCAGGAGCAGTAACTGGACAAGTTTGAAGCAGTTACATGGCGAATTATCCCAGAAAAACTTCGTTTATCAACATAAATGGTCATTCATCTTTGGAAGCTTGGCGACGGAAATTTGCATATGGAACAAACGACCCTCATTAACTGAGAAGATCCTTTTGTTGCACTGTACACAGAATGTTCAATTATCTACAAGATATGTGTACACAGATCAATACAAAGGAAGGCCACGACCAACATTCTTCAGATTGCTGCGCATCAAGAGACACAAGTGTCCGTGTACATATTATTCCAACACTACCGCCTCATTCCACGTGCCGCTTATTGGTGATTTAGTTTTTAAACTTAACCCGGGCCCTGTGGACAATAACTCTCGCACTACCACCTCCAGAAAATGGAATTGCAGCACCAGGACAAAACTTTCTACGCGCAGCACAAGGAACCCAATTGCTACTCCCCGGAACCCCAATAATTTAATCAACTTACGTCCTTCATGGAAAACGGGCTTCAACTTGCACAAGCAAATGGTACTATGTAATGTCAATGCTCGTTCTGTGAGAAACAAAACAGCGGTAATTTTTGATTACATATGCGAACGCAAAGTTGATTTAGTTGCCGTTACCGAACACTGGCTGACAGCTAACGACTCGGCTGTCAGAGCAGAGCTGTGCCCAGTCGGCTACAGCATTCTTGATCACCTAAGACCTGATCGCCGCGGCGGGGGAACTGGGCTTATCTACCGCGATTCGCTTGCTGTCTCCAAGGCTAATGCCGGAGTTAGCGACCTCAACTCTTTCGAGTTTTCCGAGTGGATTGTTAAATCGTCACAACACAACATGCGGCTCATTATTATCTACAGACCGCCATATTCAGAAGAACATCGTGTTCCCACAAGTGTATTTCTTTCCGAGTTTCCTGAATATCTTGAGACTCTGCTGCTATGCAAGGAGCAACTGCTTATAACAGGTGATTTTAACATCCACGTGGACGATGCTCAGGACTCTTGCGCACGAAAATTCTTAGAGGTGTTAGAAGGCCTTGGACTGGAACAGCATGTTGATCAACCCACTCATCGTGAAGGGCACACCCTTGATCTAGTCATAACGCGAATGTCTGAGAGCCTTATCGCCAGCACGCCTGTGGTCGATCAGTTTATATCTGATCATGCAGCTGTTTTGTGCTGGCTTACGCCACCAAGACCTGGCCTCTCCGTGAAGACTACTAGCTACCGGAAAATCAAGTCCATCGATATGGAGCAGCTGAAAACAGACTTGCGGTCTACTGCGCTATATGCAGCGGACGATCCAACTACTGCTGATGAATTAGAAGCATACGCTAAAGAGTATAGCACCACTCTTTCTACGATGCTCGATAAGCATGCTCCACTAAGGACTCGTACTAGGGTCAGTAGGCCTCTAGTACCCTGGTATAGCGACGCCATTGATAAGGCTAAGCGCTCACGTAGGAAGGCTGAAAGGAAGTGGAGAAGAACAAAGTTGCTCTCAGATTTTGCTGACTACAAGAAGAAGAGAAACTATGTTACTAACCTGATGAATAAATCAAGGCAAGACTTCTACTCTAAGTTCATAGAAGATAATAGCATCGATCAGAGAAAGCTCTTTAGCGCGGCCAAAAAGCTGCTTGGTACACATAATGTGCTTCGCTTTCCTGGTCATCTTGACAAGACTGTGTTGGCAAATGACATTGGCAAATTCTTTGTGCGCAAGATAGAGCACATTCGACGAGGCATTGACTCGATTTGTCTTAGCTCTTCAGATCGCAGTCTAGTGCCACCGAACAGGTTAGCTACAGATGTCACAGATCGAACGCTGCGCTCTTTTGATACCCTGAGCGAGAGCAATGTGTGTGACCTTATTAAGAACTCTGCCAAAAAGTCGTGCTTACTGGATCCATTGCCGACTAATCTGGTCTGTGACTCATTGGAGGTTTTACTGCCTGTTATCACGAAAATGGTAAATGCATCTCTGTCTACTGCACACTTCCCTTCCGAGTGGAAGGAAGCGATCGTAAACCCTTTGCTAAAAAAGGGAGCCAAGGACTCTGCTCACAAAAACTTGCGACCAGTCAGTAATCTATCATTTGTATCCAAGATTACCGAGAGGGCAGTATTTGACCAGGTGTACACCCACGTTATGGATAACGAACTATTTCCTGTATTGCAGTCGGCTTATAGGAAATCACACAGTACTGAGACGGCGCTGCTTAAAATAGTTAACGACATCCTGCTTGACATGAATCGCCAGCACGTGTCTCTGCTCGTACTGCTTGATTTAAGCGCAGCGTTTGACACGGTGGACCACACCATTCTCCTGCGGGCGCCTAGAAACGTCCTTTGGTGTCACAGGAGATGCTCTCAAGTGGTTCACCTCCTACTTGTCTGGCCGCTCTCAGCATGTTGCGGTTAACGGCGAACTGTCAGACAGATCTCACCTATCATTCGGTGTTCCTCAAGGGTCATGTCTAGGACCGCTACTTTTTTCTGTCTATGCTAGTAAGCTGTTTGAAGTTATTAAGACCCATCTACCAAACGTCCATGCATATGCAGACGACACTCAACTTTACCTGTCGTTCAAGCCAGGCAGTTTTGAAAGTGAGACAGGGGCAAAGTGTGCTATGGAGCGGTGTATTAGGGCTGTGAGGGCGTGGATGGTTGAAGATAAGTTGAAGCTGAATGAAGAGAAGACTGAGTTCATGCTCATTGGAACTCGCCAGCAACTTAGTAAAATCCGAACTGATAGTCTTTTAGTTGGTGACACGCCTATACCTTCAGTTACTGAAGCTAGGAATTTAGGTGTCTGGTTTGACTCTAATCTCCATTTTCACAACCACATAAACAAGACATGCCAGTTAGCTTTCTTTTCATTGTACAACATTAGGCGTATCAGAAAATACCTCCCTTTTGAAGCTGCAAAGACTTTACTACAAGCTTTAGTCATAAATCGTATGGACTATTGCAACTCGCTATTATATGGTCTGCCAGCTATACATATTCATAAATTGCAACGTGTACAAAATGCAGCTGCCAGGTTACTGACCAACACGCCGCGCTATGCGCACATCACACCTGTCATGATAGAGCTTCATTGGTTGCCTGTTAAATTTAGAATTATTTTTAAGTTCAATTTAACAATTTTTAAAGCTCTTCATGGTCTTGCACCAGCCTATCTTAGCAACCTTTTATCTTTTAAACACTCTAATTATAATTTAAGATCAAATAATAATAATATTCTTGCCTGGCCCGCACTAAAATCGGCCAAGACCAGTGGAGATAGAGCCTTCTCGGTTGCCGCTCCAGTTTTATGGAACGCCTTGCCACCAAGACTTAGGGCTATGGATAATATTATCATATTTAAGAGAGAGCTCAAAACGCATCTTTTTAGGCAAGCGTATTTTATTAATGTTTAGATTTTATATTTCTGTGTGATGTGATTTTTATTTCTGTAATTATAATATAATTAGCACTCTAGATATAGTTTTACATTTTTAGCATAGTTAATTTAATTTTTAATGATTTTTTATCAATTGTAAAGCGCATTAGATCATATATTTTTAATGAATTTTGCGCTATATAAGTAACAAGTTTATTCTTTTGCTTAACTTCAAACAAACTGTTTTGGCCCTTCTACCTTCGCATGAAAAAAAGAAAATTACGGGTAAATTGACGTTTCCCAAAAAGGGATCCCCCCTATACTCGGGAATAGCTCAAAGTTCAGAGCCAAATGCTAAAAAACCAAAGGATATGCTTGTGTATGTGTCGAATGAACACGCCATTAATACATTTAAAAACACCGTATTCAAAGCGAATGCGAGGCACTCGATCAGGATCAGACTTCGCATATTCTTGAACACGAGGATTGTTCAAAGATGATCAGCCCCGAATACCCAAGGCTACCACTACAATACACAAAATCATGGTGTCATTCGTCTTGTAAACGTCCCGAATACCACCTGTATGACATGCTGTACGCGTTGGTATCCACGCATGTTCACGTCCAGAATCCCGTTCGTCAGCATTGCCGTGTTCGCGTCGTATGCTGGTTCGAATTCTCCGGGGCATTCTGACATATTCAAAGGATCATCAAACCTCAAATAGTACCTACATTAATATTTTTAGACCTGAATTTGGGCGTATGAATTTCGAATGCTTCGACGTATGCAAAAATATTCTAATCGAATACGGAAAAACAGGCCGGATTCTAATCGGATATTCCAGGCATACGTCGTGTCACGCGTCCTCGAATACCTTGGAATACTATCGTATACTCCGAATGTATCGATCCGTATTCGGGTACATTCGGGCCCGAATATCGGCCTTTTTGCGCAGTGGTTGCCGATGAAGGTGGAACAATAGTTGCTGTCGAAGATGTACTTGTGGTTGGAACTGTAGCTGCTGTTGCAGTTATACTTCTACTTGACGTGCTGGCCTGTACCGCCATGATACTTTCCAGATCATGATTTGTTAATGCTCTCTGATGAAGAAGGTTGCTTTTCCCTGATACGTTGTATACAAAGAGCATAACCCAAACAATGTGACTGCAGATATCACGGGAGGTACAGTGTTTGTAGTCACTGCAATGTGGCATCCTGTCAATTGTCACACGAAATTTACTTCCAGTTGTGTGGATCAGGGTAATTTCTTGAGCATAGAGGCCAGAAACTTTGATGTTTCCAACTTGAAATGAATGTTGACAAGACTTTGCAATCTGCAAAGAGAGTAAAAACTTCCTACCTCTAGAGTTTCGATATGGAGCACTACGGTTCTCTTCTTTCCCTTTCTCACCTGAGGCAGAATTCTCTTGAACTCCCTTTCTGACAGGATCATGGCGGTGAGCAGCAGTTTCATTGACAAAGAATTCCTGATACCGTAGGTGAATACTTGTATCTTCCTCATTTGCTATGAAGTCATCAAGTTCCTGGCAGAAGACGTCTCCTTGTTTGTTTTGTTGTTGTTGTTTTTGCTGTTGTTGAAGATGTCTTATATGTCGTCTTATATCGATGTCGTCTTATATCCTTCTAGCCTTCTCTTCACTTTGATACTTTCTGCAACATCCTCACGGCACGCCTGGATCAGAGTGAGGTTTTCTCCCCCTACGTGATGCCAACGAGAATGATGAACCTCAGCCAGATTGGACTTCGGCATATTAAAGCACGGAAAACATGCGATCTGCGACTCTCCCACCACTTCCACCACTTGAAAAGGAAGGGATGCTTGTCGATGACACTAACTGTGACTTGGCTTTCTCATAAACATTCACTCATCATGCCTTCATGACAGAATCACAAAGGAAGCGATATTTCTCTCGCACATCATTGCCAATAATTTTGTTCGCATTTATATCCACAGAAAAATCCCAATGTCGTTCACATCTGATTGATCTGGTCACTTCCTCTGGTCCCAGTTTTTCCTCAAAGGAAGCCCAGAACCCGCCACCTTCATCAGACATAGAGGTGTGGCTTGAAACAGTAATCATCACTACAAGTGTGTTGCTGCAGTTCTGTTTTGAGATGTTCCCAAAACAGTCCAATATTATCCTTGCTTTCTGTAGAACACTCTATAGTTGCAACCTTAATCATCTGCCTCAGATTCGGGCGGTAGACAACCAAAAACACGGTGATGTAGCCAGGAACGCGATTGTGTTTCCCATCGACATGACAAGGTTTCAACTTTAAAAACCCATCAGCATCCCGGTCCATATCCAAGGCAATTGCCAACATTTCCTTACTTGTTTTAAAAGACAATTTGTTTCTCACGGTCTGCTTTGTATATCAAAAAGGGATCATAAAGGACCTTTTCAACTTTTGCCCTGTATTGCTGACTGCATCATAACTGTTACCGGTTGGGTTAAGCTTCCCTTTCACAGATCTCTTAACTTTTGACAGTGCAGCTCCATCAGCCAAACTATCTGCCAACTTGTCAATTTCTTCCATGGACAGTTTATTTTCAATGGCATCTATGATCTTGTCGTTGGCATATCTTTCAGGTTTCAATGTTACTGACTACTTGAATGCCTTAACTGCTCCCTCTCCTAGGGTTTTACATTTACTGTCTACTGGAACACAGGAATGAAACCCATAGTGGTAGATAGTTACCATAGGCTGTCCTTTGGGGTACTCCCATATTTTCTTGGAATGGCATGGGACAAATTCTGCTTCAGCTCCACATGCATGGCACAAGCCCCTTTTTTCAAACTGTACTCTGTTCGCTTCCCGGAATATCCACAGAGTTCATTTAGACACCGGTAAGACCCTTTACATGATTTCAGGAAACGTTTACCAATGAAACCAGATCGTCTCGATGACATGTAGCCGACCCACTTCCTACCGTCCAGAGTTGATTTGTCATTACGAAGGCGATATATCTTGACACCATCAATGTCGCAAGGGAGGCAGTCCACATTTTCTGCTGGAACCCCAGCCCAAATTTCAGGTGTTTACCTAGTTGTTGCTATACAATACAATACAATACAAAACTTTATTATTAATTCTCCGCAAGGGGCTTTTCAGAATTAATTTACAACGTGTATATGTAATATAAATAAGACTAACTGACCATGTTAAAGTAATAATATTATTTATATCAATAGTTATCGTAAAGACGATATTCACATTTTAAAATTAATGTAATACAAAATTGGAAATATAAGTACTTTATAGTATTAAAATGACTTGCAAACACGAAGCATAATTTTTATTATCAAATACAGTAACAATTACCTCTACCAATGAAGGTCAAGGGAAAGAGGAGGGTGGATTGCTGAGGGTGGTAAGATAAAGAACCAGCAATTTTTAATATGGTTTTATACAAAGACAAAATTGCCCCAAATCAGGTAAGAGTTGTAAAGTATCATCTTGTTCCATATAGTATGAGATATGGGACAAAAATATTGATGTTGCTGTTGTGCAAATGAATTCTATCATTGTTCACATCTTCCACTAAAAAAAAGAGAAAGGAGCAAAGCACACTGACCTTCCAGTTTGTGCTTCTTCAGAAGCCTCATCTTTTTCAAAAAGTTTTCTCGCTGCTACTGTTGGTAGCACAAGACAAGACACCACATTTAAATTCTATTGCGCTTTTCTGCTTGTTGTCTAACCTTATCACTGTGATGAGAAAAAATGTCACTACTGGAGTTCCTTTCTCAACGGAACCACATATTGTTCCAAAGCTTACGAAAGACACTGTTACATAACTGTGGAGTGGTTAGGTGGATGCTACAAATGTTTGAAATTTTTAACCCTCGTAGAACCTTAAGTTTGGCAGTAGAATCATTTAAATTTATCAAATGACATCAAGGTGCCACATAATGACACGAAAGTGAAACTGATCAAGGGGAGGGAGGGGTGGAAGAGGCGTGGGAGAAAATTTACTGTAAACGACAGCCTATTTCACATAAATGCTCGAGTTCCCATTAACAATTTAAAGTGGAGGCGTGGTGCTTACATACTGTATACAGCAAAATACACGAAAACTTTGAAAGCTTCCACATCATGGCAACTGAAGCATACTTTGGAAATGGCCTATTAAATGGTGGACAAATTAACACCATATAAAGAAAAATTGAGAAAACCTTTTTGTCACTTGTTTTGGGAGTCTACCCTAGGTTGAAGAAGCTCTGCCGTGGTCGGTAATTTAGACTTCAGTCTACGACTGTTTAACAGCTGTGCGCGCGAAAGGCCAATACCTGTGACAGGGGTATTCCGGTATTCTAACAATGCAATGTAAGGATCCTCCGCTTTCCTTAACAGATGTTTGATAGTCCCTATGGTCTTGTCACTCATTCCATTAGATTGAGGATAACAAGGACTGGAATTGATAATCTCAAATCCCCAGGAGGATGCAAACTTTTGCAGTTCACGGCTTGCAAACGGCATACTATCCGCCACCAATTCGTCAGGTAGCCCATGTCTCGCAAAAATTGACTTTAAATGAGTTATGACTGAGGTGGCTGTCTTGGTTGGGAGCAGACTGATTTCAGGAAACTTGGAGTAGTAATCCACGACACACAGGTAATTCTGCCCTTTAAAATCAAACAAATCAGCTCCAGGTTTTTGCCATCGACGAGTAGGGACTTCGTGCGGGATAAGAGGCTCCTTCTGATTATTTCTACCCCACTCAGGACACTTACTACAACGGGTCACTGTATCCTCGATGTCTCTGGCCATACGTGGCCTGTACATCACTTCACGGGCAGGGGCTTTCTCTTCTCTATCCCTTGATGACTCTCATGTACCAAAGTCAGCTTTTCTTTCCGTAAAATGGCCGGGACTATTAGTTTCTCTCCTAGAAACATAAGGACCTCTGCTTCATGCACTTGATCTCTGACATTCTAGTAGTGGCGAACTCTCTCTGGAACTATTCTTCTGTCTTATGGCCAGCCAGACTGCGCCAATTGTTGCAACATAACCAGGCAATCATCCTTTGCAGTGGCTATTTGAATCTGTGACTTAGAGGCTGCACTCATGGGCAAATTCTTCACAAGGCTATGCACCAAGACTTCCAGGTCAGACTGAACATCTTCATCAATAGACTCACTCAACATATAAGTACGGGATAAGGCATCTGGGATGGGAATTTTAGGTCCAGGTCTGTATGTAATATGTAAGAAATACCTCTGAAGTCTTAACAGCATCCTCTGAAGCCTTGGTGAAACCTGGTTAAGATTCTTCTCTGTGAGTGCTTCCAAGGGCTTATGATCTGTAACTACCTTCACTGGTTGGCCATAGACATACTGATTGAACTTTTCACACGCGAAAACTATCGCCATAAGCTCCGTCTCAATTTGAGCCCAGTTTTTCTCTGACGCCGTCAACGATCGCGACGCATAAGCCACCGGGTGACCCTCTTGAAGCAAACAAGCTCCCCGACCATCTTTTGAGGCGTCAGTTTCAATCAACACCTCTTTGTGGACATCAAAACGTTTCAAAACAGGTGCACAGGTTAGCAAACGTTTGATTTCTTGGAATGCTTTTTCTTGCGCAGTTAACCAGTGCGATTCTATGTAATTCTTGAGGAGGATTCGGAGAGGCTCAGATACCGCTGGTAAGTTGGAAACAAACTCACCAAGGTAGTTAACTAATCCAAGAAAACGGCTGAGATCCTCCTTGGTCTGGGGCTGGGGGACTCAGTGATCCACCTGGCCCATATAATTAACTTCAGTAACCTGTCAGGGTTGTACTTGGCATTGTTTCCGCGCCCACTGTCCAAGACTTGCTTAAGTATCCCATCATGCTCAGCATCATCCTTCCCATGTGATGATCAGGTCATCAAAGACCACATTCACTCTATTGATACCCCCGAACAGCTGGTCATTACGTTTTTGAAAAATCTCAGGAGCTGAACTAATTCCAAATGGGCACCTCAAAAAGCGATACTTCCCAAAAGGAGAGTTGAAGGTGCATAAAAACAAGCTTTGCTCATCCAATGGAATTTGCCAGAACCCATCTTTCTCGTCGAGGATAGAGAACACACTTTTGCCACTCAAGTTTGAAGTAACTTCCTCAGCTGTGGGGATTTTGTAATGCTCACGTTTAATGACTTTATTCAGCTATCTCTGGTCCAAACACAAGCGGAGGGATCCATCTTTCTTCTCAGCAATCACGAGACTGTTAACCTAGTCTGTAGGCTTGTCCACCTTGGCAATCACGCTGTTTTTCTCCATGCGATCCAGAGTTTCCTCAAGTTTACCATGAAGGCTAAACGGAACTCTACGGGGAGGGTGTATTACTGGAGTAGCATCTGGTTGTATCTCAATATGATACTCTTGGGTCATACATCCAAGGCCCTCAAACACATCCTTGTATTCACGTAACACCATCTCCTTAGAATACACAGTTTCTGTCAGGCTGTCAACTTTCTTTACAAGACCAAACTTTGTGCATGCTTCCAGGCCAAGAATAGGTACATTTGCTACATCGAGCACGTAAGAAAACCAAACTTTTCCTTCATGCTGCAGCTAAGAGTGACTATGCCCCGTGGAACAACCTTGTGATTCCCATACGATGAAAATATTTCGCTGGTTTGCACCAAGTTTCCAGGTAGGTGTAGACGGTCATAAATTCGACAGGGTATTATGTTGGCTTCAGCTCCAGTGTCCAACTTAAAATCAACTTTCATCTTGCTGTACCAGGCTTTCCCATCCACCGAATTTATCTCCAGCTCTCGAACAAAAGCTCGGTATCCGCTACTCCATTCATACCTTCTGGGTGGGGCCTTCCGCTGGGGCAAACAACGGGGTGACTGTGTGCACTCTCCTGGTGCGCTGGCTGTACATTCTAGCAAAATGATTTCTTCCATCACACACAAAATATGTTTTGCCAAAAGCTGGGCACTGCCTTAGGGGATGTTTACCGCCGCACCTATGGATTTGCTCTTCGGATATGTGCCGCGAGCTCTCATGTTTAGAGCCAGTCGAAACAGCTAAAACTTGTTTTTCGGTCGACGCGCTTCTCGTTTCCTTTAGCTGAGTCTCGGTCACTTCAGCTGCACAGCAGTGCGATAAGGCTAGTAACGAGTTACTCCAAGTGAAAAATTGAGCCTAATTGTCATGTACGTTTGAGTACGACTTTGGGCGTTTCCTTTTAATGCGTTGCAATCTACTTTAAAAAACGAAGGATATTATAATTGCAGTGCGAAGAATAGCGTTTGCGGCTGGTCGAGTGAAACGTCTTGCAGGTGGTTTTAAGTGATCAATGTGAGTGATCTGGGTTTTGTTCCCTGCTTGGATGTAGCACCAGCAGAAATTGGACTTGTAAGAGCAACTATCGGAAAACGTAATATTTTACGAACGGTCGTTGTTTGAGGAGAGCTACAATACAATTCTTTATTATTAACTCTCCCCGAGGGACTTTCATAATTAATTTACAATATGTATATATAATATAAGACTAAAATGGAGATAACGTAATAAAGAATTTTGTTTGAGGCCCAGAATGAAAAATCCCATTTTAAGAAACCGGATATACAAGTCACGTAACTATTTTATACGAGATTGAGGTCAACTATCAGTGTAAGCGATCGGATGTATTTTATGCTTGTGAAACAAGTATGACAATTTGGCCAGCTGAAGGAAGCGTCGAAAACAATTGAGCATTGATTTGCACTGAATACCGAATTTGCTAAAGCTCTTGGACCAGAAGAATAGTATACTTTTTTGTTTTCAGTCTTCTTAGCCTGACTAACCTTTCTTCCCACAAACAACTTTAATCAACCCTCTTGCCATCGATCTTCACCCAGTTGCTTATGCAATTATCCCAACTATTTAACGAATAGATTGCATTTGGCAGTGCGACTGTCCTCTGATAACGCACGGATGACGTCAAAACCTGGTAAGAACAAAGACGTTCGCCACGAGCCGCAGGCCGGCCAGTAGCGTGGACTTTGTTCCGTTCATGACGTCATTCCTGCGTCTGTACATTAATCACAATCTCCTCTAGACCAATCAAAACGCAAAGATTACATCGGCCATTGTATAAATACTAAGATCGGCCGTAAAACTCGGTCTTCAGGGAGAACATGTACAGTCAGGTTTCTTTGCCTAAGAATTCCCAAGCTGGTGTTTCGTAAACTAATCCATTACTTCCCATCATACTTCAAGATAAGGTCCCTCTCCGCACAACATATAGTGTGACTCTTGCCGTCGACACTCCTTCTCCTTACTTTCATGCCAAATTTCTCATTCGAGAAGTAGCAAAAAGGCTTCCTCAACAACATAACCGAATAAGTTTTAAACGCCAGCAAATGGTCTCATTTTTCACATGCGCGACTCACAGAAAATTAAAGTTACTTCCGTTTCAGTTCGAAGTAAACGCGTGCCTTTTTTACTGATGCGAGCACTTTAAAGTCAACCAGACACAGAACGGGGGCGTTTTGTTTAACCGTGAATTTAGTCGCTATACATACGCTGTTCAGGGATAACTGTGAATATATAAATTAGGACACACACTAGGGTTGATCTCTACCCTAGTGGTTCTCAGTTACCTCCCCCAGAGTCAGATTAAGTGTGAGACGGGCCTACGGTTTATCGTCCTCATCCGAGAAGACTAGAAAGTCTAACCGTTTGTAGATGTCATTAATAAGGCAACACTTTCTCCTCAATTATTTAAAGACCCTGAGTGTTGGTCCGGGTGGGGTTTGAACCCGCGACCTCCCGCACTTTAGTCCTGTGCTCTACCAACTGAACTAACCGATCGGCGGTGACTGTCAAGTGGCCAAGAAGCAAACAAACAATAGAGGAGCGTGTTACCTTAAGAAAATCCAGCTATGTAATATAATCTAACTCGCAGCACAATTTTCATTTTTTTCTTTAGTAATTGAAGGGCGGCCTTTATGTTAAGCTACCTTTTTGTATTTTGTCACAGATGTCCAATCTGCAAGCAGCCTGGGATGTGAAATAAAAAATGATCAATCCTTGTCACTTGACTGTGACGATGCCAATATGGAGATAGTCAACATAGAATCCAGGGTGAATCGCAACTGCTCGATAAGAAATGGAGGAACAACGCTGGGAAAGACATGGGAACAAGTGAACAACGGTTTAAAACCAAAAGCTGGCCTGGTTTTAAAGTCACCGAATTTGACAACCCGGATATACCTAACACGTAAGTATCCACTCTCTTTCTCTAGGACGTACTTATACCCTCAGTAGCGTTTTCGTTACGTTACGATATTATAAAAAGTTTTACCTGTAATAGATAGCCTGTTATGGCGTCTACAAGATGAGGTTAATGTTATGGGATACATATGCAAATAGCGCTACTGGGGGCCAATGACGTCATCCAAGATGGCGAAATATTTTAGATTTTTTTACTTTTCAACCATAACTTTCGTTTTTCCCCTCGAAAATCTACAGTTTTACACAGCAAATACACTTTTCGATATCTAAGCATGCAAAGGATGCTTGAATACATCATTATGTTGCCTCCTTAATTCCCAGAGAAAATTCTCTTGACAAAATTAAAACAAACCCTAGTCGAGTTGTACGGTCGAGGGTTAATAAAAATAACAATAGTTTCTGTACTAAATAAACGACACAACGTTAGGCCGGGGTTATATGCCTCGAACCGGGAAGTGCAGGTCTGGAGCCGAGTTGTTCAATGCACGGTAAGCGCTAACCCGACTTAACCGCCATGGCAACCGATAGGTTTTAATCAAAGTTAATCCAGGATCAGTGGCAATCTTCCCTCAGGCTACTCGGCCAGACGCGCGTTTCTCGAAACTACCAAAAAACGTTTCGGGTCCCACAAACTATTTTACATGCACAAGGTTCATTACCACAAATTCGATTTGTAATATTTTTTAATGATCTTTTAAGAAAAGACGCTATAAAGTTGAGGAAAACATCGGGCTTATTTGCCCAAAAAGCTAGAAAATTGCTAAAATTGCTCAGGCCCGAAATGTTTTTGAGAAACGCACGCCTAATCTCCTGCAAGCTAATACCACACCGCCTCCTCACATTGCCGATGGGTCATTGGATCGACTGACGACAATAACGTGACTAGAAATAAGATTTCCACCATGCACAACAACGTAAATTTCTACGTTTCTTTCCTTAGGAGCACATGGAGATCGCCTTATTATCACTGGCTCATTTGGCTTGTTACTCCAATAGTTCCTCATATCGCTTAGTGTTACGAAAAAATGTCCTCTAAAAACAGGTTCTTGATACCTGAAGACCTACAAAGACGACAACAGAAGAGCCTTAGAAAGCGGTTTTATTAAACATCGTGTAAACTATGTTTTGAAAAATGACCCTGAAAGTCTATAGCTAACATCCTGACATTATGGCGCCGCTACAGGCCCATTAAAACCTACTACTAGTGTAAACGAGACCAATAAGGTCACGAGATTGTCACTGGGCTGTTGGAATGTCCTACGCCGATAAAGTTTACTAATGGATGCTCTCTTTGTGGGAAAACGTAAACAAAGGCGCGTAAAGCTTAGAGGCTATGGTGATCACCACATTATCACTGGCTTATAATAATATAAAATAATATTTGATATTTCTATTGAGCATTTTCTATGAAATAAATCAAATGCGCATTACAACACTGAACCCCTGGATTGCATGTCTCAAGTAGTTTTTATAATGACTATAAAATACATTAATTATTCCGTTTCGTTGCTCAGGTGCACTGAAGCTAGAGTTTGAAACGCCTACGGCAAGGACTTTAAGATCAGGCAAACCAGTGACACTCAGATGTCATTTCAAAGGAAAGCCTCTTCCCAGTGTAGTTTGGCACAAGGATGGCAAACGTATCATGAATGGAACTGAAGGCTTTTACCACACTGAGAAACTGTCAGAGGATTATCAGGATACCTTGGAAGCCACTCTTTTTGTTCCGGGCCGCGAAGAAAACGAAGGATATTATAACTGCACTGCGAACAATAGTGTTTGTGGCTGGTCGAGCGAAAAGTCTTCCAGACGGATTCAAGTGGTATATCAATGTGAGTGATCGGATTTTTCCCTGCTTGTATGTAGCACCAGCAGAAAACGTGATATTTCACAAGCAGTCATTGTTTAGAGAGCTAACTGAATGGAGGTCACGTAATAAAGAAAGTTTTGCT
The DNA here is from genome assembly GCA_016490735.1 of Pachyseris speciosa. Taxonomy (NCBI): domain Eukaryota; kingdom Metazoa; phylum Cnidaria; class Anthozoa; order Scleractinia; family Pachyseridae; genus Pachyseris; species Pachyseris speciosa. Next base: position 186,158 of record JAEMWC010001043.1, read on the forward strand.
ATTGATGCCTGGAGAGGTAATCCCATGAGTTTAAGGGGTCGAATATATCCGTCACGTATGTTTTGGGTAATAGTTTGGATTTTGTTACCACCTTCAGTGCATGTTCAGGAAAGATTGCCAACGTTTTTTGCCGTCAAGCTCGAGGCCTCCTTATTAAGTCTAATTATTCAATTTGTTTCACGTAGAGCATGTCGGCCCCTTTGAATTTCAAGTTCCCTAGGGGCAAAGAATCTTAACTACGAGCTTTAGCGTCAAGCGATATTAACCCCAGTGATGTCGGTCGAAAAAAGACAACAATGGTACATTCTGAAGTTTGTACAGAAGAATAAGCAATGTTTCGTTTTCAGTCTTTTTGTCACGTCCATGGCGCCGGGTAGATCAGTAAGATGTTCTTCTACTACGAATTTTAATTATCCCTCTTACTACGAAAGTGGATTCCGTCTATGTTTTTGTCCAATTTTGATGGTCCTCGGATTTTTCTCATCCAATTATTTCGAAACAGGACAGCGTAAAGTGATATTACTTGTTTCCAATACAGGTCCATTCAGAAGAATACAGGCCGCCGACTCTACAGACATTGATTCCACCGTCTCTTCCAATAGCAGCTCAAGTTGCTTAGTTGTTATGAGCAAATCGATGGAGAAATATTGTAACAGTCACTTCAGATGGTATTTCAATAACACTGCACTGACAGGGCAAGCTGATGGGAAGTACAAAACAGAATTAAGGCCGCTGAAACACAGTAAATGCAAGAAACACTTCATCCTCACCGTGATGAAGGTCACGTATAATGACAAGGGGACATATAGCTGTCATCAGATCTGCAGAATCCGTGAATATCAATGGAACCATACTTCATCTGCTAACATTAAGTTACACGTGTATGCACAACCAGGTAAGATGGTAATATATCAAAAACGAGTGCGAGTGTTTAGTCAGGGGTTCGAACTCTCCGGGAAACAGATGAAAGCACGACGCCGAAGGCGGAGTGCATTTTTGTTTCGAGGTGTTTGGAACCAATGATGAAACATGAAGCACGAGTTTTTGATATGGCTTCTCAAACACGCATAAAAATACAGTGGAATATAAACAATATAGCAAATATATTCTCTGTATAATGAGAATCAATTGTTTTAACGAGCAACAGCGCATACATTCCCTCGCATTTTCAGTAATTCTTTGCCTGAATACGTTTTGTGAGAGTTGTTTGTTTCGCGTCAGCAGTCATTCAATGTAGCTGACACATGATTGCGGAGAACAAGGACGGAGCTAGTCATTTTCGTCCGCCCTAAACTTTATCTGAGGAGCAGCTTTTAGCTGACGAAGCCGTTTACTTCTTTATATTGCTCATTTTCTTTTCTTTTTTTGTGAGTAGTATAAATCAAGGTAAAAGGATATCTAGTTAACAAATAAATGGGTTTATGCACCTTGGGAACAAGGAATCTATTCAGCCTTTTGGTCAGATGATTGTAACAAGATCTTGCAATCGCAACTTTACTCTTTTATATAAAGCAGTGAAGAGCTATATTCATCCTCTTTTGCTCGAAGCAGTCAAGTTCTGAAATCAACATTTCCCACCCTCCCTGTGGCCCTCCGTGAATACTAATATTATAGTGCGTCGGGTATCCCCCTCACCTTTGCTGGGAGCAGTTTCATGTAGAGTAAGCTTCATTGGTTTTGCGCAGTTGTTGCAAAAAATAAACGGCCACTTAGGTGGCCAAACGATGGCAGAATGTGTCACGTGTTATTTCTTCCCAGCAAACCGAGCTCAACCAAGACAATGATCGCTGTATATAATCTTTTCCTACTGGTTGCAAATAGGGCAAAAAGAAATGTAAAACTGTAGTATAACAGGACAATTAACTCAAATACTTAGGTTTCCTGATCACGTCCGCATTGATTAATTGAAATACTATACCACACAACGTTTTTTCAATTTTTAAACATAGATAGTTAAAAAAGAACTGATTAGAAGCTTTTCTGACATTCAACTTTCCGTTGGCCAGCTACTTCTTCAACAAGTGACAATGAAATCAGCTCACCAATCCAGCCACCAACTCAGCCAGGTCAAATGCCTTATAACCTCAGAACATACACGTATGGCTGGGGTATCCGTTTTTAAAATCCAAAATGCTTCAAAAATTGTTTCCATTATAAGTCCTTTCGACAGGGCTTTTGTAAATATGAGGTGCCAAATGCTTCCAAATGTTGGATGAGACATTTTCAAAAGGCCCTTTTTCTCTCAAGATGAAAAAGGGTGATGAGCGATATGTATACTGGTCTGCTCTGGTAGTTACCTTAAAGAAAATTCCTGAGGAGGATCAAAATGATACCCTACAAGTGAATAAAATTTCCAAATCTTTGATTGGCCCACTTGTGTCCTAAAGATACCCTTTGGGGCGCTACTTACATGTATTTCTATTCTGAAAAGAGAAAAAAAAAGGACGCCAACCGCTTTTGAAAGCTACAACCAGGCTCTTGCCAAACTATGTATAACCGACTGCGTACATTTGTATATACTATTTTGTATCAGCAAAGAAAGCCCATTTGGTCTGCAATTAAACCAGCTACTTGCGGTAGGCTGATTCGTTGAATTAAGAGTAATATATAGATTTAGCCAAGCCTAAAAGCCGAGCTCCACGATTATAATTTTTTTTGTACTGTAAGTCTGGTATTGAACAGCTTCGCATGGCTTTCCTTGCACCAATTGTTTATGCTTAGAGCAGTCAACAGGAATTGAACGCGGTGCCAAAACCTCAAAACATTAAAACATTATAAGAAAACAATTATACTAAGGCTTTCTCAAGGGTCAACTTGTCTACATCTATACGCAGTAACTGGCTCTGCACTTTGGCATCTCTAATTCCAAACACTAAACGGTCACAGACCATCATATCAATTGATTCAGTGTACTCATAGTTCTTGATCATCCTCTTAAGCTCCGTGACAAATTGGTCAACTGATTCTCCCTCTTGTTGACTTCGATTCCAGAATTTGTATCATTCAAACAAAGTGCTTTTTTTGTGGACTACAAATAATCGTCAAATTTCCTCAGCACCACGTCATCCTTTTTCTTACCCCCCTCACTTTCAAATTCGAAAGTATTAAAGACTTCTAGGCCGTCTTCTCCGACGCAATGCAGCAAAATGGCGACTCGTATATCTTCATCCTTCTGATCGGCTTCTGTCGCCTTTAAATACAGCTCAAAACGTCGCCTCCAACGCTTCCAGTCCTCGCTTAAATTTCCTTTCAATGTCAACGGGCTCGGCGGCTTGAATTTCTCCATGTTATCTCAGTTTACCGCTGTTACCATGTCATGTTTATTTAACAAACGCAACAACACCAGTCAACATGGCCGCTCTCACTCGACAAATCGCGTGACCAAAGTACGATGGCAATATGTGACAGATGGTATATCGCCTGTGGTCATGTCTGTGTCATTACTGCAGAGATGAAGTACTACTGATTACTAAAAAGTATCAAATTTCTGTATTTCCTTAATACTGAGAAAAAAAAATGTTCTTTTTGGAGATTTGGCTGAACTGAAATATACTATCATATTTTTACAGCCACAGAAATTTTAGTTAGCACAAAATCTGGAGAAGCCCTTACAAGTACGTGCCATGTCAATTTAAATGTTTCTTTTTTATATGCTAAATATCCAACACAGAGAATTTGCATGGTAGTGCATACCTTTCACTCGAGATCCAAACTGCTACTTCTCCATCCTGAAAGAATAGATGAGTCAGGCGGCTAAGTGCGATTGTCCTGTGAAAATGGTACAAGTTTATTGGAAACTCAGGCAAAACTAAAATGTTTCCGCAGCCACCAGATCATAGAAGTATGACAAGTAATTAATCTGTATAACGTATTACATTATGTAAATATGAATGCCACACAATCACATTAAATCCTATTAATCCAGTGGGAAAACATTTGATGATTGAAAAAATAGATACACATCGTAGTCGTTCAATTTACGGTACTTACCTAGTAGACCATGGGCTCCTTACTTACCACAATGATTTCAACATTTTCGCGGTCTGCAGATGAATTAGAAAGAAACCAATCTGTAACGTAAACGTTGAGATTCGCAAAGATAAAATATGCCACATGATAAGATGTAAATGGATTCAAAGTAACAGGAAACTCACCTTTCCACGCTGCCATTTCAAACATCATTAAGGTGACCGCGAATGAGGTGAGACTGGGTTGGACAAAAACCCAGGATCACGAGACAAGAACAAGATGGCGGACACATTTCATTTGTAAAATGCAAATGAACATGTGGTGAAATCCACCAATTGACTCAGTTATGACTGGTAATTGAACCCATGGCGGAGAGTTGTACAGGAAATGAAGGGCCATTACCCTCTCCATAACTCCATGAGATACCGGTGCCCAACTTAATGCTGTCAATCGTTTGCCCTACCATGCGATCAAAATTTCCCTTTGCCAGTAGTTTGGATCCTGGACACGGTACAGTTGTCGCCATGAACAGAAAATTAAAAAAAACCTGACTCGAACTTGACTCGAGGTTGACTCGAGGTTGACTCGTGCTGCGACGTAACTCTAAGCAACTAATTCTTTTGAGCAAAATATTGAAACATTCAGCAATGAATTGAATGCCCCCGTCGCATGAGGAGTACTGCGTGTTGTTGCATATCAGGTTAAAACTTAGATCATATGTTTGACAAAATATACAACGTCGTAATCGTTACAGTGAATCAACATAAACAAAGTAACCAGTAGAGCTCTTCTACCAAAGAAATCCCATATTTAGACATGCAACACATTTGTTTTTGGGAGAAAAATGTAATCGATTTTACTGCTTAAACTGAGACAGGCACGTATTGAATTCTTATCGAAGGCGAGATCACAAATTGCTCATGATTACTGAAATGTCTGGACCTTCCACGTATTACAATGGACGCTATTGTTATACAATGGTAAGTAAATAAAATAGCCGCGTATTCTGAAATCTAGCCGCCAAAACACCGATCAGGATCTTGTTCAGAAAGTCTATATCCTTTGGCTTAAATAAACGATCAGTATAAAAATTATTTTTGAAAATAACTCAATATTCAGGCTACTAAAAACTAACGATATAATGTTCCGACGTTTCGGCGACCTCATGACGCCATTCTTAAAGAATGAATAATACAAGCGAGTTTAAAGGAGTAAGATCTTAGATTTACATAAATGAGGTAAACTTAAATAAATACTTTGGCCCGGATCTAATCTGTTTGTACATTCAAGCGTGGTCTTAATTGTTTGATAAACAGCATTTCGTAAATTAAACAATCAAATTTGCTCATGCATTTTTTCAGTACTTTGAAACAACTAAGGAGGTCTACAGGGACTGCGCTCGCGTGATTATTATCATAATGTTTCCACACAGATTGATTGTTTAATTTACGAAACGCTGTTCATCAACCACAGGCTTCCCAAGCTCAAAATTCGACTCTGCATCAGCTTGTTTATATAGAGAATTGCATGGCCAGAAAGTCACCGATCGTAAAAAAAATGTGTAAATAACTATCTGATTAGAAATAAAGTTTTCCTACCTCAAATCACTGGACGAAAAATTGGATTTACACACATTTGCTCAGTAGCAAATATGATGCAAATGCGTTTCAAATGTGTCGCGTACTTGTCTCTTGTACCGATTTTGAAGCCATTCTGACTCCGTTTAGTGACGTTTTTCGAAATCGTTGTGTCTCCTTCTAAAAGAATGAGAAGGCAGACTACTCCATCGATCGCATCAATCACTGGCCAGACGTCACTCCACAAATCGCTCTCTCCTCGAAAGGAAAAGTCCCAAATCGCAATAAAACCAACAGTTCCATAAAGCCCAATAAATTTCACTCCATCTACGGGTGCTTCGGCGGACAAACGACTCGTAAAGAACGAAACATTTGGCTTGAAGTTCGCCTCTTCGGCTTACCTGATATGCTTGTGACTAACCTGGCGACAACGGCCGTTAACGCATGGTCAAGTAGCTGGTTTCTGATTGGCCCATTTGAATTAAGTCACGCGCTGACAACACGACCCTCCACCGGAGGGAAAGGTACATTTTGTCGCGAATCAAGTGTCACACTAGGGCTGCAGCTGGTTTATAACCTTTACAGAGTTCACAACTATCAAGCAAATTTAGAACGATAACTATCTTATGCTGAAAATCTAATCTTATCGTTCTAAATTTGCTTGATAGTTGTTAACTCTGTAAAGGTTATAAACCAGCTGCAGCCTTAGGGTGACACTTGATTATATTGATTGTACTGATTAAAACGACAAATATACAAAAAAGAGGTTTGGGAGTACCAGGGAAACTACGTAAACAACAACGTACTTAAGCCATGGCGACAATGAGTGGAATGGTATTGTTTCCTACAATGTGTTATAAAACTCCTGGAAAATTTACAGCAAACAATTCATCACTGCCACGGAGAAATATCATAAACCAATATCCCGGTCAGAGTGAGTCGAGTTGGTCATTCGATGACACCCACTGAATGAATTTGAAATGAAAGTTTTTCTGACGTAGTAAAGCTGTTGCTGTGCTTTAATTATGACGCATACAGTAGTCTCCTCTTTAAAAGATGGGATATTACCGGTGTGCTGTTGTAGCAGACATTTGGGGGCAAACCAGGAAGCAACAAATAACAAGGCGCTCTATGAGCGTTTACTCGCGATACCTTTGATGCGGAAGTAGGACGCACGCTTTCTGATTCTCGAAAACTATCCGTTTGAAAATTGAAAATGGTTTGCTTTTGGGTTCGCACAAGGCATGTTTGTTTTCGTACTAGCAAAGCACGTAAAACTGTGTTGAGAGTTGCCATCGAGTGAACTAAGTTTAAAACAGATTATTACCAATATTACCAAGTGCAAATGGATCTGTGGTATCCGAAAAGCAAGAATTTTCAATCATTTAATTAATAACCCAGAAAGCAATATATATATTTAGACGAGCCTAAAACCGCTTCATGATTATATTTTGCCATCGAGCAACTTCGCATGGCTTTTCTTGAGCCATTTCTTGAGCCAATTTTGTGTCCAAAAAATTGAGCAGCAGCAGCGAAAACGAAGAGTTTTACGATTCAGATGAACTGTTCGATAGTGCACGTTTAAAATAGCAAACAAACATCCTTGAGTGCAAACTACTTTCAGATGAAAGCATGAGGCAATTGAAGGCGGATCAAAAGCAAAACATTGCGAGAAAACAAAGTGCGATGTGTATGTTTGTTCGAATATTCTTGGAGAAGGTGAAGAAATTAGACAAGTAACATATATATATTGTAGTAATCTAGAAAGATTGAGATAAAAGTCCGGGGAAAAGACAAAAAGGAGTACGAACCTAATCAATAGTTTAGAGCGGTCAACAGGAATTACACGCGGTTTAAAAACCACAAAAAAAAAATTAAACTCTACAAGAAAGCAATGTGCGATGCATATGTTTGTTCGAAGATTCTTGGAGAAGGTGGTGAAATTAGACAAGTAATATAACAAACATATCTTGTAGTAGGGTAGAAAAAATGCTAAGCGATTGTAGAAAATTAAGACAAAAAGGAGTACGAATCTGATAGTTTAGAGCAGTCAACAGGAATTACCCGCGGTTTAAAAACCACAAAAAAGAAAACACTGCAAGAAAACAAAGTACGATGCGTATGTTTGAGCGTTGCGGAAGGTGGAGAAATTAGACAAGTAACAAACGTATCATGCCAAAACGAAAAGGGCTGAACTCATCGTTATTTTTTTCTCTTCCATACCGTTTTTCTATTCAATTATTGGAATATGTTGAAAAGAAAAACGTAAAGGTCGGAGCATCTTATGGAATAACAATAAATTTTCCAACTTAAACTTGAAGCTTACTTTAATTGAAAAACAATGATTCGTTTGTAAAATCAGGAATCATTCTCGTATCGCTTATCCGTGAGAAGTAATTACACTGTGGAGAGGCTAGAATAATCCAGATCCACTGTACTTACCGAATTGAAAACTAATCAGGTGCAAGAAAAGAAAGCTTCTGAGTACTGGTATTTCAAAAACGGCTCGGTGTCTAGTTTAATAGTGGTGTGGGAGTTGCCGATAAAATTGGCGTTTTGTGTATTACGATAAAATCCCGAAGTTTGATGAAAAAATGAAAGCTCCCTACTGAGAAGTAATCTCTTGTAGCGCCAGTTAATTTAGTTTTTATATTCAATTTTACTGATGGGTCATTGTCCATTGACTGACGAAAATTGTTCGTCAATATCTTCAAGCTTGAATTAACAGGAAACGATCCATGCCAATACCTCTTTACAACGGGCATTGAAACAACTGTTCCAATATTTTTGTATTTGAAGCAGTTTTCTCTATTTCTTAATATTTTATTTTTGAGATTTCACCAAACCTGCATTTCTATCCTCAGCAGTTGCGTAAGAGCGCTTCTTGTCATATGCGGTATTTGTTCAAAACTCCATTTCCTGTAGAGGGGCTGTCCTCTGGAACGCTATAGGACGATCAAATGGATCAATACTAGAGTGCCCAGACGTGAAAGACTTTTTGACAAATGTTGTTAACTGTCACACTTTTAAAGATTTTAATTTTAATGTTTTAACGCCACAAATAATTAACGACAGATCTGAGAAATTTCGTTTTCTTTGCTTTTACGCTACATGTTCTACCGTTCTTGCGGCTCTTCAGGCAAAGCAAAGTGTGTTTAATGACCTATTTCGTCACAATCTAACTGCATTACAATTATGTTGGTAATTGCAATTAAAAACACGCGCGAGCAATTAGCTTAATCTCAAGTCATTAAGAACGAGGGACGGAGAATCTTGTAAAACGGAAATATAATGAACTGAGGTGTTTATCCCGCAGCGCACTCATCAATATGTTTGCTAATTCCCAGCATTCGCTGTTTATGAACTGTTACTCTATTTCTCAGGACATCATCTGTTTCTCCTATGTAATCATGTCCACATCCTGTAAATGTCATTACCAAACCAAGTTAGTTAATGTGCAGCTCGTTGAGTGCTTTATCCGGAGTGTTTCATTCGTGGCGGAGAAGGTGAATTCTTTATCCTCTTTTAGAAAGGGGCATGTTCCGCACAGTTTTATTCCACAAGGTTTCTGGTTGGTTGCCGTTTTGGTTTCTGATTTTTGCCCTAATAGGAATATTCTTTGCGTTAGTCACATGAAACCAACGTCTCTGTGTAATGAATGGTTTTACTTTCATGCGCATCCACATAGAGCCGATCTCCTTCCGCATGAATCTGATCGACGGTGGAAGCCGTCCAGTATTCGATCGACAAACTCTGTGAACACATAATAACGCTGAAAAACTCATAAAGAACATTGTCTTCCCCGTGAAATGTCACCTAAATTATTCATGGCCTTGGTGAATGCTTCCAGGAACAAATGAATTTCTCATGATAAATTTGCAAATACGAACACTTATCTTGAAGGTGAAGTTCCCAAATTTCCGAAGCACGTGCTTTGAAGAACACGAAGGCGAAGACAAATAACACCGCGGCAACGTGGAAGTTATGGTGAAACCGCTTAACATACGCTTGCTCAAAATCATCAAAACTAAGAAAATCGCCCACATCGAGTTTTTCCTGGCTATAACATCTGGTAGCACAGGACACCCAACATTGCCGTCAAGCACCGGTAATCGCGAGGTCACGGGTTCAAACCCCGTTGAAGTCCTGAATTTTTTTCAGGCTTCTTTTCGCAATTGCATAAATTGCGTTCACAACTGCAAGGATCATTTTTCATTTGATTTCATTTCCGCAGTTCATATATGATTCATTTCATATATCATTCACACTCAACTTCTTGTTAAAGTGCAACAAACCCCAAAATATCTTTTTCTCTTAAATAAAAATTTGCACTTCACTTCACTTCACTTTATTTCAACAATTTATTTAAACGTATTTTTGCACCGTTTTGAGCCTTTTAAACCTAATGTTGACTTTTTATAGGCTGTAAAAGTTACGAAATCTACCCATCATCTATCCCACGACCGAGCTAGTAAGGGGCATGAGTGTATTCCTTACATGACGTCACAAACTGATTTCCATGCTTGTAAACAAATAAGCAGTTTATGACGTCATGTAAGGAATAAACCCATGCCCCTTACTAGCTCGGTCATGAGGCAGATGATGGCTACATTTCGTAGCCTATAAAAAGTCAATACTTAGGTTAAAAAGGAGCAAAACGGTGCAATACGTTTCGGACTGGTGCAGAGATTTATTAAACGAAAACATATTTGGGGTTAGGTGCACTTTAAGTACAATAAGATTACATCGATAAATATTTGTAATTTGATCTTACCAGTCACTTTTATGCCTCTGTTGGGTAGCACACGAAACGCGAAGTCAATTTTTATAATTTTTTTTTTCATGTTTATCACGGCTGTTTTTGTTTTATTCTTAACGGTTATTTTGCTTCTGTTGCTTTTGTTAGTTGACGATGGTTGGAGTGAATGGAACCAGTGGAGTTTCTGTACTAAGGCAGTCAGTGGGTTACAAATAAGGACTAGAGAATGTGTTAATCAAAAACCACGTTATGGTGGAAGACCTTGCAGTGGAAACCGGGTGACTGTAAGAGAGTGTAGAAATACTTCAAGCTGTTTTGAAGGTAAATACAGCTGGTTGTGCCAGATATGAAATTGAAAAACAATGATTCGTTTGTAGATCAGGAATCATTCTCTTATTAAGAGAGTAAGAGAGTGTAGACATACTTCAGGCTGCTATGAAGGTAAATATAACAGGTTGTGCCAGATATGAAGTTGCTGAAGACGATTGTAACTTAGAGGAACAACTACACAAGAAGTAACAATGCGAGATAATTAGTGGCATCTTGCTACTGAAGCTGGCGTTAGAAAAGACACGAGAATGTTAGAAAATATAACATGAACTAATACTCCCATGACGACAGATACAAGAAAATATACAAACGAAATTTGAGCAAACGGAGCATCAAAGAACTTGTTAGGCTCGAGAAACTTATCATGTTTTAAAGGACAAGAAAGAAGAAGCTGGGATGGAATTCCAGTCGATTGTAGATACCGATCCAAGCGATGCAGTAGTAGTTATGTCTAACGCTTCAATACAAATTGCCTTGAAGAATGACTAAATATAACTACTTGCAAATTCATTGCAAAATCGGTTTGTTTGAATTAATTGCTATATCTTTTTTCACAAGTCAAGGGGCAAATTCTTGGAAAAATCTGGTTTTACCAGTGTTGAAATACATTCTGTGGAAGGTTCTGGCGCATTTTACAAAAATCGATCTTCCAAATTACCAACCTTAAAGTTAATTTTGAAATAAAAACTATATTTCAAAAAAAAAAAACAGTTGAAACCTTATTTTCAATTCATTGTAACCAATTCCTGGAAAACTGATCTGTTATTGAAAAGTCAAGGTGAATATTCACAGAAAACACAGGAAGTTAATGATTTCATTATTCGTAAGCCACATGACTGTCTTGTACGTTTTGGTGGGTTTTATGGTTGATACATTATGTCTTCATCGGGGGAGCCCACTACTAGATATGAGTAAACTTGTCAAAGAATTCAAGATTGTGTGCTGCTTACTGAAGGATTTATAGTAAGAAGTTCTTGGAATAAATTGACTGAATGAGGTTGTTGAAAAACGCAAATATGACAAGAATAGTTCTAACAGGCTGGAAAATTCTCATATTGGGGTACCTTTATGAAACGTATGATTTATGTTAGTCATTTGGATATGCTATCATCAGTGCCTGACATTGCGATAGATATCACATATGCCATCATCGATGCATGATTTTTTTTTCAGCGGTCTTGCATAAAATTAACTCAAATAAGTCGAATGAATAAATTTGATCTAGGAATTTTGAAATATGATTGACTGCCACACTCTAAAATTTGCTTATATGACATTGCTAAGAATTACTTGTTGTAAGCTAAATTAAAAAGATATGTCTCAAGTTTTTTCTTAAAAATCTCGAGTGATGTTATTTCACTAATATTTGTTGGAAGTCTGTTCCACAGTGTGGGGGCAGGAGCATAAAAAGAACGAGCTCCGAATGTAGATAGAACGCGCCCCTTCGGACGGTCCAAAAATAATGAGGAATTTGATCTAAGGAATAAACAGAACATGACTTCATAGACACTAAGTTACTAATATAGCTAGGTGACAAATTAAATATAGCCTTAAATGTAATAATTAAGATTTTAAAATAGATGCGGTAAAACACAGGTAGCCAGTGAAGGTTATATAACGCTGGTGTGATATGATCATACTTTTTAGTGTTCGTTATTAATCTGGCTGCAACATTCTATACTCTAAGAATATTTGGGAAGGTCATAAAGTAGGCTATTACAATAATCGAGTCTGGAAAAAACGAAAGCATGAACTAATGTTTTAAGGGATTCCTGTGAAAGGTATTTAGAAATTATACGAATATTGTGAATATGATAAAAAACACTCTTACAAACTTGATTTATATAAGTATCCACACTAACTGAATTGTCAAAAACGTCGTAGTCGGACTAAATTGTAACCAATGTCTTTATCTTCTTTTCAAAAAAATCTACATTATAACATCCGTTAATTAAATAAAATAAAAATACAACATTTCTGGTGAACCTCCTTTTAGATAACGATTGAATCTTCAATTTAGATAATCTAGTTTCAGATTCATCATCAGACTTACAAATCCACCTTGTTGCTCATCTCTAGATAGCTTCAAGCTTCTCAATTAGTGTAACGCTTGCAAGCTCCGTATGTATATACTAGTAATGGCCTAACAAGACTATAGTACAACATTTTTATCATATTTTTTACTCTTGTTTCTTCTTTATTGAAGAGATTCAGAATAGAGGAAAGGTCAAAAGAAACGCTCTCAAGTAAATTCGTTTGCTATGAGATGTAAACTGGAGTAACTCAATTTTGAGTAAACATTTCTGCTGAAAAGGCTTTTTTGGTAGCGTAAGATACGATGCGTGACTCCCTTGCCTTTGCTTGTATTAAAAGAAATGCGCGAACAGAGTGACTTATTCCGACGATGCACGGACTATTCATGAGAGGAGGTTTTACATTTTAAATTTATTCCATACGCACTGTATGTTCGGCGTATTTCTAATTGCACACGCGATTGAAATCGCGAAGTATGACTTCTTGCAGAGTTTTGAAACATTAACGGACTTGTTCAATATTCAGAAACGGAGAATATTGCAATTTTGTGCCCGAGTTATAGAACTTCAATAGCTGATACACCAGGTAGATAAACTCAGTATGCTATACTGTGATGTAGCAGAAGCAGAATTGTAAATACAAACTTCACCAAGACGACCAGACGTTTCAAAGTCTAAGTTTCACAATTTTACTCCTATGAAATTGGAATTGAGACATCTGCTTCTGTCACATCACAGAAGAGATCGAGGTCATCCTTTATCACTAAGTAATAAAACCATTTGCTCAACTGAGCTTCTCAATCAGAAAACTTGGACACTGACAAACATTGCTTTACCTAGTTCTAAATTTAGCAGCCTGAAATATCACCGTAAATCGAGACCCGCCTACAAAACGACAATCATGTTGTCATTCCATCATCTACCAAGATCCCTGTGAAATTTCAGGGTAATCGACCGTCAACATGCAGTTCAAGCTTGAACATAAAACACCTACCCCAAAAATTTGACTCATGAATTTATCCATAACCAAGTGTAAACTTGAATATATCGAAAATAAGTTAGAAGAATGTGAAAGGTTATGCGCTGCCGATCCTACGGAGAGTAATATCGAAAACTTGGAAAAGTATAAACTTGAGTACGATGCTCTGTTTGATTATATTGCCCAAGGTAACATAGTGCGGTCTAGAGCGATTTGGTATGAAAAAGGAGAGAGGAACAACAAATATTTCTTAAATCTTGAAAATAGAAGGAACACTAAAAATTGTATACGGAAAATATTTAACCACGACAATCAACTGGTGAAAAACAGTAAGGATGTCTTGGCTGAACTCAAATCTTTTTATCAGGATCTTTATCGAAATAAAGATAACAATATGAGTGCAAACTGGAATGTGGGTTTTCTGAATTTTAATCAAAACTTAAATTTGTCTGATGACCTGCAATCTCATGGTGAGGGTTATATGACTAAAGAGGAATGTCTCAAGGCTTTGAATAGCTTTAAGAATAATAAATCGCCTGGGAATGACGGCCTTACTGCTGAGTTCCACCAAAAATTCTGGCCGATTCTGGGTGATCTATTAGTGGATTCTTTAAACACTGCTTACAGACAAGGAAGGCTCTCAAATTCACAAAGACAGGCATTAATTCGCCTTATAGAAAAGAAAGGCAAGGACAGAAGGTGCATGGAAAATTGGAGACCAATTTCACTTTTAAATGTTGATTATAAAATCGGCTCCAAAGCGCTAGCAGCCAGATTAGAAAAAGTACTACCTGAGATAATTCACGAGGATCAGTGCGCTTATGTTAAAGGCAGGACTATTTTTGATGCTATAAGATTCATTGATGATGTCATAGAATACACGAAATTGTACAATAAGCCCGGTCTTCTCACAACATTTGATTTTAAAAAAGTCTTTGACCCAGTAAGTTGGAGGTATTTATTAACGGCGCTTAGAACGTTTAACTTTGGGAACTCTTTTATAAGATGGATCCAAGTTCTTTATGAGGATATTTCGAGTTGCGTCATGAAAATTGGTTTTGCATCTGAAACCTTCACCGTTGAGCGCGGTGTCCGTCAAGGAGATCCCTTGTCTCCCTATCTTTTTATTATTGCTTTGGAGATCTTGAATATCGCCATACGTCAAAACAAAGATATCGAAGGCATCCAAGTTGGCGAGAGCATCATCAAGCTCTCTGTCTTTGCAGATGATCTAACTACGTTTGTAAAAAATGGGAAATCTATTCGCTTACTACAAAAGCTTCTTCAGACATTCGGAGACATCTCTGGTTTGAGATTAAGTAAGGAAAAACAGAGGCATACTGGCTCGGTAGCCTGCACAATTCACGCGAAAATGTCGGTATAGATAATATAAATAAACCGATTAAGATACTAGGCGTGTATTTTACGTATGATGAGCAAAAATTTCAGGAGCTTAATTTTGAAAATATAATTAAGTCAATCAATAAGTCGATAAGCGTATGGCAGTGGAGAAATCTCACTTTGTTTGGTAGAATTCAAATTGTTAAAACTTTTGCAATAGCTAAATTTATGTTTCGTGCAGCTCAGATTCCTCTTACGAAGGAAATAATCAAGGAGATAAACTCCGTTGTCTTTAAATTTGTTTGGAGGGGAAGAGATAAGGTGAAGCGGTTAAACTTGGTCAGTGACTATAGAGATGGTGGTTTGAGAATGCCACTTATAGAATCCCTTATCAAAACGCAAAAAATTATGTGTCTGAAAAAATGTTATGAGGAGCTCATGGAAACTATCTTCACAATGTCAGAGGTCCCTTTCTTCTTCAATGTAATTATGATACAGCATCCTTTGCAAAAACATTCCTAAGTTTTACACTGAGTGTCTTAAAGAGTGGGAAATATTTCAAGTCAAACAAGTCTCTTCGTCATCTGACGTTCTTGACCAAATAATATGGAATAACAAATTTATCAAAGTTGGTGGTAGATCATTATATAATTGCTCCATTGTTAACAAAGGTATTGTGAGAGTTAAGGATATTTTAGATACAGAGGGCAAATTACACAAGTGGAATACGTTTAAAAATATTCATACTACGCAAGCCGAATATTTTATTTTAATGAGTATTTATGACGCCCTTCCACAAAGCTGGAAAATGTTAGTTAAGGAAGGAAGAAGTACTTGGAACTTGGAAGCGGTGCAGTTTACTTTCCCCTCCTCGTCCAAAATTTTTGTATTGGGATATAATAAGGAAATATAAGGTCGAACCAACGGCTAAACTCCGCTATGAAGAGTTGTATCCAATGCTCGAGTTGCCTTGGCATGAGATCTATACCCTTCCTGGAAAAACGACTTTAGAATCCAAGGCAAGAGAATTTCAATACAAATTATTACACAGAATTATCTATACAAACAAGATTTTGCATAAAATGGGCAAAACGACGATACCATTGTGTTCCTTTTGCGGCCTGTCTGACGAGTCCCTAGAGCATTTGTTTGTTTACTGTGAGTCTACTACTAGCTTCTGACTATCTGTGACAAATTGGTTAGGAGGATATGGTATATCTGTAAACGTCTTGAGTGCTGCAGACATAACTTTTGGAATTTATGAAAAGGATCTTCAATTGATCAATCATATTCTTCTTCTTGGTAAAGAATTGTTAATCTGGCTGCAGCATTCTACACTCTAAGAATATTTGGGAAGGTCATAAAGTAGGCTATTACAATAATCGAGTCTGGACAAAACGAAAGCATGAACTAATGTTTTAAGGGATTCCTGTGAAAGGTATTTAGAAATTATACGAATATTGTGAATATGATAAAAAAAACTCTTACAAACTTAATTTATATAAGTATCTACACTAACTGAATTGTCAAAAACGACGGAGTCGTAGTCGGACTAAATTGTAACCAATGTCTTTATCTTCTTTTCAAAAAAATCTACATTATAACATCCATTAATTAAATAAAATAAAAATACAACATTTCTGGTGAACCTCCTTTTAGATAACGATTGAATCTTCAATTTAGATAATCTAGTTTCAGATTCATCATCAGACTTACAAATCCACCTTGTTGCTCATCTCTAGATAGCTTCAAGCTTCTCAATTAGTGTAACGCTTGCAAGCTCCGTATGTATATACTAGTAATGGCCTAACAAGACTATAGTAAAACATTTTTATCATATTTTTTACTCTTGTTTCTTCTTTATTGAAGAGATTCAGAATAGAGGAAAGGTCAAAAGAAAAGCTCTCAAGTAAATTCGTTTGCTATGAGATGTAAACTGGAGTAACTCAATTTTGAGTAAACATTTCTGCTGAAAAGGCTTTTTTGGCAGCGTAAGATACGATGCGTGACTCCCTTGCCTTTGCTTGTATTAAAAGAAATGCGCGAACAGAGTGACTTATTCCGACGATGCACGGACTATTCATGAGAGGAGGTTTTACATTTTAAATTTATTCCATACGCACTGTATGTTCGGCGTATTTCTAATTGCACACGCGATTGAAATCGCGAAGTATGACTTCTTGCAGAGTTTTGATACATTAACGGACTTGTTCAATATTCAGAAACGGAGAATATTGCAATTTTGTGCCCGAGTTATAGAACTTCAATAGCTGATACACCAGGTAGATAAACTCAGTATGCTATACTGTGATGTAGCAGAAGCAGAATTGTAAATACAAACTTCACCAAGACGACCAGACGTTTCAAAGTCTAAGTTTCACAATTTTACTCCTATGAAATTGGAATTGAGACATCTGCCTCTGTCACATCACAGAGGAGATCGAGGTCATCCTTTATCACTAAGTAATAAAACCATTTGCTCAACTGAGCTTCTCAATCAGAAAACTTGGACACTGACAAACATTGCTTTACCTAGTTCTAAATTTAGCAGCCTGAAATATCACCGTAAATCGAGACCCGCCTACAAAACGACAATCATGTTGTCATTCCATCATCTACCAAGATCCCTGTGAAATTTCAGGGTAATCAACCGTCAACATGCAGTTCAAGCTTGAACATAAAACACCTACCCCAAAAATTTGACTCATGAATTTATCCATAACCAAGTGTAAACTTGAATATATCGAAAATAAGTTAGAAGAATGTTATGAGGAGCTCATGGAAACTGTTGCTAAATTTCTATCTTCACAATGTCAGAGGTCCCTTTCTTCTTCAATGTAATTATGATACAGCATCCTTTGCAAAAACATTCCTAAGTTTTACACTGAGTGTCTTAAAGAGTGGGAAATATTTCAAGTCAAACAAGTCTCGTCGTCATCTGACGTTCTTGACCATATAATATGGAATAACAAATTTATCAAAGTTGGTGGTAGATCATTATATAATTGCTCCATTGTTAACAAAGGTATTGTGAGAGTTAAGGATATTTTAGATACAGAGGGCAAATTACACAAGTGGAATACGTTTAAAAATATTCATACTACGCAAGCCGAATATTTTATTTTAATGAGTATTTATGACGCCCTTCCACAAAGCTGGAAAATGTTAGTTAAGGAAGGAAGAAGTACTTGGAACTTGGAAGCGGTGCAGTTTACTTTCCCCTCCTCGTCCAAAATTTTTGTATTGGGATATAATAAGGAAATATAAGGTCGAACCAACGGCTAAACTCCGCTATGAAGAGTTGTATCCAATGCTCGAGTTGCCTTGGCATGAGATCTATACCCTTCCTGGAAAAACGACTTTAGAATCCAAGGCAAGAGAATTTCAATACAAATTATTACACAGAATTATCTATACAAACAAGATTTTGCATAAAATGGGCAAAACGACGATACCATTGTGTTCCTTTTGCGGCCTGTCTGACGAGTCCCTAGAGCATTTGTTTGTTTACTGTGAGTCTACTACTAGCTTCTGACTATCTGTGACAAATTGGTTAGGAGGATATGGTATATCTGTAAACGTCTTGAGTGCTGCAGACATAACTTTTGGAATTTATGAAAAGGATCTTCAATTGATCAATCATATTCTTCTTCTTGGTAAACAAATTATTTATCGGTGTCGCAGTTTGTCATTAAAACCGTCACTGATCTTGTTGATTGAAAAAGTGAAGTATACAAATAAATTAGAGTCACGGATAGCAGAAAGCAATAATTGCCTTGATATTCATAATAAAAAATGGCAGTCTCTGCTATCAGCACTGTTAATACGTAACAATAGAGGATTCTATTTATTGTAATATTGCTCTTCTTTGTGTCTTTTTAACAAGACCTATATCTGTACTTTTACATTTATTTTTTGGTTCGAATAGCGGCCATTGCTTTCTACGTAGTTTTTTTTCTTTTCTTTTAGTTTCTATATTGTTGGGTATTGTGTAGTAATTGTGATAGTTTAATAAAAAAATTTAAATTAAAAAAAATAAATAAATAAAAAATAAAAAAATAATAATAATAATAAAAAAGTGTCCTGCCCGACCTTAATACACATGTCTTAATGTTTTCTTACTACTAAAGCAAACCACAGGTCTTGTAGATCCTACGTAGACTACATACCAGCATTATTGTTGGAAGGCCTTTGCTGATTACTTTTGCTTAATTAAAGTATGATTCAATGTTTCTCTAATCAGAGTTTCCAGTGCGTTTCCAAACAGCAGGTATCCCGTCTACTGGAACTATGGAAATTTCTAAGAATGACACCTGGGAAAAACTTTGCACCGGAAGCTGGGATGATATTGAAGAGAATTTGACGTGCATGGCAATGGGCTATTATGCAAATTATGACTATGGCCCTGTCAATAATGGCACATGGTACATAGGCGCAAATACTTCCAACACAACAACTCATCATGACTGCTCATCACTGACCCAGAACTGCATGAACAACAGCAACGACAAACTTCAGTTTTGTAAAGGTACATTTATTTATTAGCGTGATGCAGGACCTCATCACTAGGTGCGTACAATTTACCTATATTTCCGTCACGGCGTTGTTTTAGATTGAATTTTCCGCCAACATCAGACTCCCACAGGTCTCCCGATGACCAAAGTCGCTGCACGTGCCACTAGTATCCGCACATGCAGAGCCTTTGTTTCCTCTCTTTAAAAGTATTGTTTTGCGGTGCTTTCGTTACCATTGCCGTCCTCATTGCCCTTTTTCGCTGGAAAAGACAGTATAAAAATAGATCGGCCTGTATAAATGCCGTGATGGGCTACTGCGTATTGTTTTCATCGTAATGAATTTCCCTTACAGACACCCACAAATGATTAATAGGGACACACTTAATCATTAAGTGCAGGTTTGTTGGTGCCAGATTCCGGGTTGTCTTTATCTGACATAAGGGAATTTGATTGTACTCGAAGAGTGATAAACGTTCTGCAATAAATGGGTAAACAAAAAGTATGTTCTTTGAAAAACATATAGTAAAGTGTTTGCAGAAGCTTTATAATAGGAAATGGATTGATGGATTGATTGATTGAAACTGACTGACTGATTGATTGAGTGAGTGAGTGAGTGAGTGAGGATTAGTTTTATCCCCGTGTCATGTTGCCCACTTTCTTTCAGATACAACGTCCCTTCTACCAATGCATGCACATAGCTTTTTCTTTTTACTGAAAAACTTGGTCATTCACTTAAATTTCTGAAATAAAAAACAACACACTTTTAAATCCTATTACCAAGGTAAACTTGATTCTTTGGATACCATTTTATCACATTTGTTTACCAAACTAGGCTGCTTAAAAATTATAAAATTTGAAAACACATTTTGGGAGACAAAACCTCAAGTAAATTAAACCTTGGGCCTTAAGCTGTTGCATGTGAATCTTCAAACTTCTAATAACAAACAGTCCAATATGAATAGAAACTGAAGAATGTAACACTTGATCCTTTGAATTTCCAGGTATATTATAATATTTTCAAAAGGACGGAATACCATGTGCTTTCGAGTTAAACCATTTAATGAGGTTATAAATACCGAAAACCTGTCATAAAAACGGAAACATATTGAGAATTAACTGTACAATTGTTACACCCGTGAAAAAAATGCTAACTTAAACGTTCCGTTAATTTGTAACTTTAGTTCCTGTGCGTTTAAATGGGTTAGATGTGGAATATGGAGGACGAGTGGAAGTATTTTACAATGGAAAGTGGGGAAAAATATGTCGTAATGAATGGGATCTTAAAGATGTTAAAGTTGTTTGCAAACAACTTGGTTTTCAAGGTGCTCTTGCTGAATTCATTGGTTCGGTTGTTAAGGGTGAGGACATCCCTTTTTTGATGTCTGATGTGTCTTTCACTGGCGATGAATCTGACCTGGCATCTTGTAAGCGACGCACTGATGGGGAGTATGACTGTAAAGGTGACACTGAGGGAGCTCAGGCACTGTGTGAACCAAGTAAGTTACTGATTAAGTGTAATCAAACTTCTCCGCACAGGCTTAGTGGTTCGCGGCCTCTATTGAAAGCTGAGGTTATGAACCAATTAGTGTAGTTAAATTTTCTAGTATTTTGTTTCCATGTTTTGGCGTATGTTCAAGTGTAAGTGACTTCTAGAAACCCGCGTGACAGTTGTTATTGTTCAAAAGTTCTAGAATAGCGTGAAAACGGGGCTGAGATTAGTGATAGACGTAATGCTGTAAGCCTAGGAAATAGAGGATGCTGGGATCGAAAACACGTGCGCGGAGAAAAGATGATCGCATTGAAGTTGTTGTGGATGTTGATGTGAATAAATGAAAGGAGAAAGTTAGAATTTTGTGTTATCTTTAGAGTGGATTTGGAGTCAGAACAAACAATGCCATAAAGTATCATGCTGTTGTCGGAATGATTTAGAAGCCGAGCAGGATCTAGCTGTGGATGCTGCAGAACGTAGCCTCTACAAAGAAAATGATACAATGTATTGCTATTATTGCTATCGTTAAAATGCCACCCGGCCTCAAAGTAATTGCTCTTCTCTGGTTCACAAGTGAGCATCCCTTCCTTGGATTGAGTGTGAAATGCTTGGAGCTGCATAACTGAGGTACTGTGTGATGTTTCGAGCGTCTGTATTTTTGCTCAGTTACCGACATAAGGCAGGCATCGTTTGCTCGTACATTAGCCCGTCTGATAGGAATACATTGTAATTTACCTGTGTCTTCCTTAAGTGGATTCCAGTGCACTTGTGCAAGAGGGGTATTAGCTAAATCCAGAGTCATAAACTTATTTATTACACCCATTTTGAAATCACTGATGATCCTTGCAATCTGAATGGCTCTCAACAGTCCAATTTATTCCCAATTTGCACTAATTTTTTACTCTAAATCGTACCCTTTCTGTAGCTCATCAAAATGAAAGTGAAACAATACTAACCCATCAAATTTCATGGATAAACAAATTTTAATATTGACAAAAAACTGTGTGATTTCAAAATGGGTGTAATAAAGTGGTAATTGAACTTCGTGTCGAGAATCATACTTGTGATTTCAAATCAAACTCGCGCTGCGCGCTCGTTCGATTTTGAAATCACGCGAATGATTTCAGACCAAATTGCACTCTACTCGGTTCAATTACCATTATAAATTGCATTATATTTTGCTACTGGCTTTGGAGATAAATGGGTTCATTTCCTTTGCTTTCCTGATAATAGAAAACAGAGTTGTGCTGGGAAAAAAGTCGATTACTACGGAGATTGGAAACAGTGAAACCATCAGTTGCTCCCTGTTAAACGAGACAAAGCACATCAAATGGTATGACAGCGTAGAACGTCCCCTCGTCAATAAAAGAAATGAATTTGGGACGAAGATTGAGGTGTCTGGTGGCTTTTTAACAATAAATGATATCGCTCTGTCGGATGGAGGGACGTATCGGTGTCAAGGATTATCATTCGTTCGCCTCTACACCATTTATGTGACTGGTAAGCTGTGTAGTGTTTTGTTTCTTGTTGAATGTTTGTAACTGGGTTAGTTGTTATCGCTGTTACTCTTTATTGTTATCTAACAAAAACATCATGACTTGTAAAATATTTAAGATAGTACGCGCGCACTCATTGGTCAATAGGTGTGTTTAGATGAGAGTATGTAAACACGGTTGTGACGTCACGTTCTTTGTGTTTCCCGGAACAATTTTAAAACAGTTCAAAGCTTTCGCGAGACTCGTAAAGTAATTTCAAGTACAAATATAAAGAAAATGGAGAAAAAACACCAAATTTCGATTTGAGCCTTAGCTATGTCCTCTCCCGTGAGCCCGAGGAAACAAAGCAAAAGAAAAACCACAGCACTTTGCCTGCCTCGATGATCGTCAACTAGACGACCTCGTCGAGGGAGCTCAAGCGAAGACCACGACATAAACAACAAAATACGCAGTAAACGTTTTTCAAGCTAATTTTTGCATTAAGTATACAATAAAATTTTTCTATAAGACATTCTTAATTTTGCAAAATGTACACGAAAACGTACACCAAACTATAAGATATACAGACTGTCAATGCTTCGAATCAAACTTTTCCTTGCCTATCGGTTGCCGTGTTTTAGCTGTCAAATTAGCGTAAAATGTATTTTCTCTGGGACCGTCTCAGCTTAAAAATGTACTGCAAAATGGATCCGCTGCTTGGGCTACGATTCCCATAACCAACAAAAATTCACAAGGCACGATGAGCGATTCAACTTCTCAACCATGTTCTCTGGCAAGTTCAACGGCATGTCTAATTCACGGAACCCACGGAACCATCGGAACCTACAGAACTGCCTCTTAAAACTGCTTACAACAGAAAATACAGATCTGAATAGGGTTTAAAACCTCCCCAGAGTGTGTATATGTCTCCAAAAATGGCCACTGGTTTTGATAACCGTTGCCGTTTTGGAAAGGATACTGCATGTGCCATGGGCACTAGTCCAAATGTATTTTAGAATACAAAAATGCATCTTAGTGGTAGTAGCGTAGCCTGCGTTACGATTCAGTAAAGCCTTAAAAGTTGTTCACAAGTTGGCGTAGCATGTTTAGTTTCTTGTACGCGCTCTCGTTTTTACAAACGCTCAATTTTACGCATAGTACAACAATTATTGAATTCGGTTTTCGCATGATAGCGAGAATTATTATGGCCTCGGTTTGTGTTATCTGCCGAAGCTTCGGCCATGATAATTCTCGCTATCATGTTCAACCTCATCCAATAATTGTTAATTCGTAGTGCTGATTACCTGATACCACAAGAACCCATGCCCAGGAAACGTTCAATTCGTACTATATTATAGGGAATAATGTTAGCAATTTTTTTAAGTATTAAATTAATAAAGTTGCTTTTGTTATGCTATGGAACACTGAATTTCAAATCCACAATTCAGTATTTATTGATTCCAATGTAACCGTGCCAGTCTTGAGTTGATTAAACTACATGCATGAACACCCGACATATGTTTTATAATCTTCAATAAATGTGCCCTTACAACGAAAGTGCTAAATGTCCTGTCTTAGGGTGTGCAATTCAATTCAATTCAATTCAATTCAATTTTTATTCACACTTATTTGGCTGAAATACAAATGTTTATAATAGAAATAAAAAAAATAATAAACAAGCAGAGCATTATATTATGTGATTTTACCTTCTAGGGGAGAAGTGCGTAGTGGCCAAAGGAGCAAGGCTTTCGTGTTGGCCACTACCTCTGTGCAATTACAGATATGGGGGAAGTAGAATGTAACACTAATTATAGAGCTCTGGTGATTAAATTAGAGTCGAAAATACATTAGTAAAGCAAACTGTACAATTACATAATTATAAAATAAAATAACTGTTTTTTTTACATGTTTTATGTTTTTTGATTATGTTTGGCTATCAAGTAGGAAAAGTTTGTATTTCTTCTTAAAAACATTGTAAGGCAGACTATTAACTACCGTTGGAATTGTTTCCCAGGTTTGTGATGCCACTACTCTGAACCGTGCTAGTCCATAATTAGTTCTAGAAGATGGTCTGTATAGGTTTTGACTAGTGGCAAATCTTGTATTATGCTTATGGACATCAGAAGCTAGGGAAACGAGATCATGGAGTGCAGGGGGTGTTTCTTGTTTATTGTATTGTAATTTATGGACAAGGTAACCAATTTTCAACTTAAAAATGTTCTGTAACTTAAGGATATCTAAAAGAATAAAGTATGGTGTTGCATTTTCTCTTTTATCTGCAAAGAAGATGCACCGGAGGCAGTTCTTATGGCTTATTTTTATCTTTTTTAATCTAGTTTGGCCACCCCAGCTCATTAACCCGTAATTTAGATACGGATATATAAGCGTATAGTATAGTTGTTTGAGCGTATTCATAGAGACATATAGAGAAAAGTTTATATAAAATTCCAATGTTTTTTGTTATTTTGTTGTTAATGTACTGGAGCTGGGCATCCCATTTTAAGCAATCATCGATAAAGACGCCGAGGTATTTAATTTGAGATTTTTGTTCTATGTCACAAGCCGATACTTGAACTTCAACTTTCTTCCTAGGCGAGGTTATTAACATATAATGGGTCTTCTTAAAGTTAATTGATAGCTTATTTGCTGTACAATATTTTAAAACATTCCCAAGTTCTTCATTTATAACTCTTTGCAATTGTTCTGGGTCTTTTGATGAATAGAAAATATTTGTATCGTCAGCAAAAATTCTAAAAATAAGTTTCTTCGAGGATTCAGGTAGGTCATTAATGTACAGCAGAAAAAGTAGTGGTCCTAAGGTGGAACCTTACACCACACTTAATGGTTTTTAAGGTGGATTCTGTATTACCAACTTTTACAAACTGTTTACGATTGGTTATATAGGTTGAAAACCATGCATGGGGGAGACCTCGAATCTCATATTTACTTAGTTTGTCTAAAAGAATCTGGTGATTGATTGTATCAAATGCCTTTGAAAAATCTAAAAAAACAGCGCATTTTATTTTTCCATCGTCAATTGCTGATTTTAAGTTTTCAAGAGTTTCTAGTATGGCATATTCAGTTGAATGACCTTTTCGGAAGCCAAATTGGAAGTTAAAAAGCAGACATTGTTTTTCTAAGAAGGAGACAAGTTGCTGATACAATAATCGTTCCAGAACTTTACTAAAAGGCGAAATAACTGCTATAGGCCTATAATTCCCTAGTTCAGTTAATGCACCACTCTTAAATATGGGAGTTACCTTTGATATTTTGAAAAGTTCAGGAACTTTCCCCGTTAATATTGACTCGTTATGTATTGCAGTAAAAGGTTTGGAGAGAGGCTCACTTGCGAGTTTAATTAGCTTGTTGGGGATGTTTAAGGAAGTTTTATTTTCGTTTAGACTTGTAAATAATGAAAATACCTGTGCTTCTGTTATTGGAGAAAGATAAAAACTACATGTTGGTGAAGAGGTTATGTACTGTGTAGGATCTTTGTTATTAGTTGTTATTTTCTTAGCTAAGGTTGGCCCGATATTCACAAAGAAATTATTAAATAGTTCAGCAATATCCTCCTCCTGTGTGAAGGTCTTATTGTTAAGGGTAATTCTGGTGGGACGAGTCTGACCTTTAGTTTTCCTTTTAACAAGAGTACCAATGAGTTTCCAGGTTTGCTTGAGGTTATCCTTATATCTTAAAAATTGTGCGCTATAGTAGTCAGATTTACTTTTATTCTTTATATATGTAAGTACATTTGCATAATGCTTCTATTCACTTGCTTTTTGCATGTCTTTACTCAAAAAAAGCGTGCGGTACATTTTCTGTTTCCTTTTTACTGACTTTAGTATACCCTTAGTAAGCCATGGCTTATTAAGTTGTTTTTGCTTGGTTTGACTAGCTTTTTTATAGGTGCATGTTTCTCTGCAAGCTGATTTAGAACGCTAATTACGTCACGCACCTTTTCATCTAAATCCTTATCAGGTTTGAGAATTTCTTGCCAATCAATTAGATTAATGTCATCTAAAAATAGTTCATTCTTAAATTTAGAATAATCTCTAAAATATCTTTTATTCTTATTCCGTGGAGGCTGGGTTTCAATGACACAAAAAATTGGAAGATGATCTGTTATATCAACTGTTAAAATTCCCGCGCTGACGTTTTGTAAAGAATTTGTATAAATATGATCTATAAGTGTTGCCGTATGATCGGTAAGTCTTGTAGGTTTAGTTATAATAGGAAGGACGTTATTGGCAAAAAGCATATCTAAAAATTCTTCAGTTTGAGAATGTTCATTGTATTTTAGAAAATCAATATTTATATCACCAAGGATGTAAATTTCGTGACTATTAGGGTTGAGTATTTTAATTATATTACTTAGTTGGTTACGAAACTGTTCTAAATTGCAGGTAGGATGTTTATAGATACAGCCTATTATCAATGTTTTGTTATTTTTGCCAGCATCGATTTGTACCCGACAGGATTCAACTAACTCCAAGTCAAACTTGATGTCGGGTCTCGGTATGGCTTTGAGGTTATTGGCAATATATAAAGCAGCTCCTCCTGCGTTTGTTAATGAGTCAGTGTGAAAAAAGTTGTAGCCTTTTATATTTACATTAGAAAGAGATTTCTTGCTTAATTTTGTTTCTGTGGTGCCAAGTATATCGAGCTTGGAGTCAAGGGAACATAAAGTTCTTCGAATAGATTTAGGTTTTTTGATAGGCTCCTTATATTACAGTGAAGAATCGTGAGAGTTTTCGAGTCAGAATTAAGTAGCAATTCAGCTGGCAATTTGTTAAAGCTATGGACTGAATAATATTCGGAGCACGGAGTAGTTAGGATAAAATCTGGGTCACACTCGTCAAATTTATCAGGATTTGACAAAAGATCATAGAGGTCTAAATTATCACGCCTGTCCGACCATCTGCCAAACAAAGCGTTAAATTCTTTATCAGATATACTGAAAAATGGTTATTCACTACTTACGCTTCCTTGGTAGCCGGCCATGTTTACCTGCATACCTGCTTGTATACATCAGTAATAGAAATGGTAAAAATAAAATCGGTTAATTAACCGCACTGATCAAGAAACTCTTCGAATTCCTCATGAATTACAAAGCATTTCGTAGTCGAGTTCTCCGTTTTCTTGAGCAAGATCTTGCCGTTAGCTGTCCAGACAAACTTGTAATAATGCTTAGGCTTAAACTCCAACACACGGCCTAACAGTCGCTTTCGGTAAGTCGTAAGACTTTCGTTGACATGAATGTGGGCCTTATGGCTCACAATCTCTTACTCCGGCTGGCGGGCGACAGATGGCTGATCTTTGGTTCTCTTAGATTTTAATTGTTTCCTTTTGCTATAAATTTCATCCCTCTTCTCTCGTCGAGTAAACTTCGCAATGAGTTGATCCTTTACTTTCTTTGTTGGTGGTAAACGGTGTGCGATCGAAATATCTTTCTTGTCGAGATCAACGCCCATGATCGCTGACATTTCTTGCACCAGTAGAAGCGGATTGTCATCAGGTACCATAGGTATGCCTGTTATTTCAAGGCAATCCCTACGTCCATGCTGTTCGAGTTCGTCTACTTTAACTTCGACATCATAGCCATTGCTGTTCAGAGCACTTACGGTTTCCTCGATCGTATGAATCTGATCTTCTACACTTTGATTTTCCTTCTTCAAAGCTGGTATTGCTTCCATCACAGTATCATATTTCGTGGAAATAAAGTTTTGTGATTTTTCGAGCTCATCGAATCTTCGGTTTAAGTTGCAAACGCTTGCGTTGAGAGAGTCGAACTCCTTGCGAATTTCACTGCGGATGTTCGGCAGGAATTTTGTGTTCCAAATGTCTCTTAAACTTTCTAAGGTTAAGCTCATTCTAGGCGAATATACTATTCAGCTTTCTTCCCCTTTAAGTGAGGTCGGCAATGAGTTATTCGAGATTTAGGTGGAGCGCTGTTGGACGCGTCCGACTGCCATGTTGTCACACACACAAGGAACAGTTAATACAAAATCTAGTGGAGGAGGACGTCCTGATGGTGAGGTGTATACAGCTTGACGGCACCCGTAACAAAACCTAAAAGGGGCATGCCAAACTGGTGCCGTGTGAATTTTCTATTTCAAATAGTTTAGAGGCGGTTCCGTAGATTCCTCTGGTTCTGTGGGTTCCGTGAATTAGACATGCCGCAAGTCCACTTCACTTTCAAGACCGATCAAACACATTAACATTCATTTCCAGCTTAAATAAACTTCTCACTTTGAAGTTCTTTCCTTACAGGATCGTATAGTTTGAACATTTCTTCTAGTTCTCGCCGAACATTCGATATATTTCTGCAAGATTTTGAAGGATTAGGATTTAGGATTTTCATACAGAGCAGATGCTCATACAGGATCTATTTTTAAGAAACTTAACTTGCTCAAATTTCAAGACATTCATTTGTTACATCTAGGTCAGTACTAGTTTAAAAACTCTATTCTTATTTTTTCAACAAACAGCCAAATACATAGTTACAATATATGGTATGCGGACTCCTTTCGTCTACCATTATGTAGAACAAATATCCGGCAATTCTCTCTCTGTCTTCTATCAAGGTCCAAACATTTTTAACTCTCTTTCTCCTGAGATTACTGGCTCCTCATCTCTTGCATCTTTTAGGAAAAACCTTAAAACATCTATTATCAGCAATTATTAATTCTGTTATGTGTACAAATATGACTTGTCTGTACTTCTGTTACGATGTTGTCTAGGTTAAGTTAACTCTTATTTCTTGAGAGGGAATCTACAAGCCCTATGGTTTTTATTAGGTTCCCTCGCCATTGTTTTTTTTTTCTTTTTGTCCTATCTGTTTTTTCTATGCTCACCACAGCAATTTCTGTGTATTAATCGTTGTAATTTATTAATCATTCAAGTTCATTGTGTGTGGCAACTAAATAAAAAGCTGAAATCGCTTTGATCAACATGGCGCTCGCACAAATTTGAACTTGATTTTGACTTTTATAACGCGAATTGTGATTAGTTCATGTGTTGTCAGATTTCGTTATGATTGGATAGTAGGAAATGTGATTGTTCAAAGCGTGTCTTGAGAAAGTATATTTCAATCAAGAAGTAAATCAACAAAATTTTCCTTCATTTCTCGTTTTTTTTTGTGCTTTTTTATAAACACGAGAGTGGGGGAAGGTTGGAAGAATTCTCCAAAGTTAAGTGTCTCGAATTCTCCCATCCCCCCTCGTGTTTAGATGAAACTATGTGAACACGGAAAAAGTTCTCTATTGCATAAACCATAACATCAATATAATGTCACACCTCTCTTACTATTATCTCTGTTACCCTTCGTTTTTCAGGATATTTTAATTTCAAAAATATCCCTTTCAAGTTCTTACATTCTTGGGCAAAGAAGTCTGGTGTTGATGACAAGCGCTTTGCACGATCTAACATAGTTTTTAAAAGTGACCATTGATACATGCTATCAAGATGACTGAGGTAGTGGAGGAGAAGCCCTTTGTTGGTCTTTTTTGTGCACACGCACGTTTCAAGACAGTGGTCAGTCTTGAGGATTTTGATGCCAATGAATAGCAAGCGACTGTTGGTGGCTGCCTTCATTGTTAATCGAATGGAGGGATGGGCTTTATTCAGAGTCGTAAGGAAGGCAGTGGCTTGGGAGTGGTCACGTACTAAGGCCAGCGTGTCATCTACATACCTCTTATAGAAACTCGGAAGCTTGTTCTCGCGTGCGAGTTTTTCTTCAATGAAGCACATGAACGCGTTTGCCATGAACGGACCTAATGGTGATCCCATTGCAACGCCGTCAATCTGTGCGTGAAGTTTTTCGTTGAACTGGAACAGCCTTAGTTTTAGCGGAATAATAATCGTCACACCTTTCATCACCATCACTGTTGACATCACCGTCGTCGTCATCGCCAGTATTACCATTTTCCTCTAGATGATCATCATCATCAACATCATCCTCAGGATAATTGTCATCGTCATCAGCATCTTTATCATCCGGCCCTTACAAACACCACCACCATCATCATAGACACCATCACCATCATAATCATTGTCATGGTCACCATGATCATCATCATCATCATCATGATCACCATCATCAACAACAACAACAACAACGTTAACATCATTCTCACAATTTCATGACTATTTCCATCACCTACACCATGCTGCTCCCAATGATTATGTGCAAGTGGGGCTTCAAGTACAACTTTGGCCACCACTGAGATGTAAAGGGTAGTGATATGCGGGACTTTCCAGTCTTGGGGTCACTATCCGGGACTATTCCACAGGAATGGGCCCTGACAAGCAAAATACAGCTGTTCGTGGGTTTTTAAACTTTAAAAAGTAGTTGTTCGCCTGATCTTCACAAGATTTTCTAAAGATCAAACGATGTCAAAAACAACAACAATTTAGGAACCTAGGGGAAACGTTTTCGAGTTCAGTCGTTTAACAGCACTTATCAGTTTAGGTTGTAGGAGCAATTAGCTTGGGTAGACTAACAATTACATTTAATTTCGGTAGTCTTTGCAATTCAACTGAAATGACATTAAAGGAACAATGTGTTTCACTACATTCTTAATGACTAAAAAATTGAAACTGTTTTGCAAAATTAATTAAATCATGTTATTTCATTCCCTTTAACAGCGCATTTCACAGACACTCCCCAAAAACAAACCCTTGTAGGTGGGGAGCCTGGCATGATACGCTGTAGCGCCCAGGGAGCACCTGATCCACAGCTGGAGAAATGGGAAAGAGAAGATGGAAAACAGCTTGATGGGGGAAGATTCACACAGATGTCTAACTGGAGCTTGTATATTAAGTCAGTTCGGCCAGACGATAGAGGTTGGTACAGATGTTACATCAAGCAAAGTAAAGGAGAGGAATCAACCACAAGAAAACATAAAGTCATTGATGTTTCTGTCATAGGTGAGTAAATAACAATTGCAGGGGAGGTAGAAAGTTGCTTAGGATGTTACTACAGCACTACAGAAATTGTTCTTTGATAATGAAATTGATTGACTTAGCAATGCTATGGAGGTATATCTATGACAAAATGCAATCCTGAAATCGAAATGGCAAAACTCGTTACAGGTATTCTACAGATAGTCAAAATGCAGAAAGGCATAATGGTATAAGGTATCACGCAAATAGGCATAACTCGAAAATGCATGAAGCAATTAGGCATAACGCGAAAAGGCATAACGCAATTAGGCATAACGCAAAGAGGCATAATGTTAATAGACATAACGCAAACAGACATGTCGCAAAAAGGCATAACGCGAAAAGGCATCACTCAAATAGGTATAGAGCGAAAAGGCATAACGCAAATAGGTATAACGCGAAGAAGCATAACGTAAATAGGTAGAACGCGGAAAGGCATAACAAATGTAATCACTTTCGAAACCATGCATTTTCTTCCTGGCGCACTAGTTCAGTAAGAATTCTTCTCAAATATTGAGCTAACATATTCTTAGTGAAAGAAGAAGGTATCGCCCGCTCGAACACCATCTTCTCAGAAAATTTACGAAGTCTCTTGGTTCGATTTTGGCGCATGACTAGGTCCTTCCTTCGGCCGCTGATCATTTCGCGTTATGTCCATTTGGGTTATGCCTTTTCGCGTTATGCCTTTTTGCGTGATGCATTTTCGCGTTATGGCCATTTGCATGATGCCTTTTACCATTATGCCTTTCTGCATTTTGACTATCTTCATGATACCTGAAGCGAGTTTTGCCATTCAGCTTTCAGGATTGCATTTTGTCATAGATATACCTTCATACAATTATACTCTCCAGCAGATGTTTATGAAAAGTACATGTTTTTGATAGAACGTATTTAATCTGATTGGAGAGAAAGTGAATGGGTGAAATGGACATATACGTTGAGATGCAGAAGGGATAGAGATAGCAAACGTCCGAAAAACAAGCGAAAGACATTCTTGAGTCCAAACTAGTCAAAATAGCTTTCATATGAAAGCGTAACGGAATTCAAAGAGGGTTAAAAACTAAACATTGTAACAAAACAAAGTACGAGAAGATGGAGAACTTAGACAAGTATACGTAACAAACATATCTTGCAGTAAGCTAGAAAAATTTTTAAGCAATTTCGACAGAAATGTCCGTAGAAAGGACAATCTTTTTAGAGCAGACAACAGGAATTGACCGTGGTTCAAAAACCACAAAACATTGCAAGAAAACAAAATACGATACGTATGTTTCTTCTAACGTTCTTGAAGAAGGTGAAGAAATTTGACAAGGAACAAAAATATCTTGTAATGAGCTAGAGAAATTGCTAAGCAATTTTGACATAAAAATCCGTAAAAATGGTTCAACCGGCTCAAACAAACAAATTAATCAATTTAGACGGCGAAACTTCATTGTTTACAGTTTTTGGAAGAAGATCTCTAACTTTTTCAAACAAAGCGTGAAGCGCGCTAGTTTTTCACATCTTCTTGACAGCTTTTTGACAACCATCTATCAGATTTTGAAACATGCACAAAAAAAAAAACAATACCGACACCGCTAAAAAAGTTTCTTCTCTTGTTCCCTTTAGTTTGTTATTTTTTTTAACTCGAGTGTGACTTTTGACATTGTCTTGTATGGAGGGGTTGACGCACCGACGAAAGAACGGTCGGTCGAACGGTGGCCAAAACGAAATTTCCTAGCACAGATGGGTTACGACAGGAGCCAATATTTTCTTACCCATGGTGCTCCGAGCGCGCGCTTTCGGAGCGCGGAGCTCCGCTATTAAAATGCTGATTATAACGAACGCACATAATTTTCATTTAAACATTGCAAAGAAACCATTATGAAAGTTATAGTTTGAATAATCCTGAGATACAGATGCAATAACTAGATGCAATACAAGAGATTTTTTGAAAACATGGAATAGTTATGTTAGAAGCATTGAGGACCAAACTGAACTTAGAAATTGGTTCGTTGAGCAAAATAGCAAGAGCTATTTGATTTAAATGCCACTTGGCTCGCTTACAGTTATCTATGAGACCTTGCGGTGACGAACTTAACCGTTACTGTCTCCTTTTAATGAAAAAAAAAACAACAAACAAACAAAAACAAAAACAAAACAAAACAAAAGAAACAAAGAAACAAACAATTAATGACGTTATGTAAGGCCTTTGCCAGAAATTATGGGAAATTTCTGGCTTTCTTCAGTGCTCCGAGAATCGTTACAGCACTTTTTCCGATAAGGGGATGTCCTTCGACGGTGATTAAGCAGAACGTGCCAGTGACAGTCTTCCTTCCTAGGGAGATCCCTCAAGAGAATGTTTCTATTGCGCCCGGTGGTGTCTACCAGGAAAATCTTCAGAGATTCTTTATTTGAGCGATTAGATTTGCAATTAATCATGTTCCTCCTCCGTCATTCCCATGTTTGCTTGTTGCTCGCTCCTTAATCTATCACTTCAGTGTTGTTTTTGTAGTTGTAACCTTGGAACGGAAACTAAAATAGCGAAGAAATAAAATTAAGTTTTGCGTGATCAACACTTTTCCTCTTTGTACGACTAATGAAAACAAACATATTAGTAGAGTATGAGCTTTGTACTATAAACTATTGATGAACAGATTTCATTTCAGCCTTATTAGTGTATGTTAGGTGTATATCAAGGAGACAAAGAATTCTTTTCAAGGTTCTTTGAACATTCCTACCGTTTACTACTTACTGGATCAGTAATGAAGAAATCTTTCAGCCTATTGCTTCATACAAAATATCAAAATTCAGTGCCTTACTCGATAATACATTGCGAGTCACCATAGCATTGTATCAGTTCTGTTCTTCGTCATAAAAGCATGAATGTTCGCATAAAGTGTCCAAATTTGACCTCTCCAAGGGTGTGTCAGAATCTGGAATACCGAAAGGCTTTTTTGTAAAGAATGAGAACGGGCGCTCTTTGGCCCCTTCTCTTAAACCTCTTCTTATCTACAATGTGAATGCTTTAAACAAGCTAAGTTGCTGTCTAAGAATAATTATTGTAAATCAATCCGTGTTGACATTAGATTGTATCTTGACTTTGTATTCTGAAACTTAATGGATCTATAGTGTAATTTGATTGACATAAGTGTCAAAATAGTCTACCATTGTATTGGAAAAGATAAATTTGTAAAATCGAAGCTCATGTATCAGTTGATACGAAAGTTCGGAGTTGTTAGAGATTGTGAAATGTAAACAGTATATGATGGAGAACGAAATAAAGAATTGTTGAAAGGAGAAAGATACAGTCCTCTTATTGAGTCGAACCAGTGCCGGGATTTCCCGAACATTTGGTCCTTCGAGCCGGATCATGGGAAAGACAAAGACATCTAAAACAGGCAATGGAACGACTTCAGAAACGAGAAAGGAGAGCAGAGAAGAGACAGTGCAACTGAGAAGGAGAGAAAGAAAAGGGCATAGAGCGTACCTAAAATACGTCGGCGACGAGTTAAAAGGACTCTTGCAAACGTACAACGAGGAGCAGCGGGCGAAGACCATTCAGTTAAAGGGTACATTATCGGAACTGTTGGACATTACTAAAGAACTTGACGGCGAAATTTTGAGATTGTTAGTCGAAATCGAGGAGGTGTCGGACGAGGAGATAGCAGAGGAGATACGATGCGCCGGAGACTTGAGGGGAGAGTTTACTGCACTTGTCGCCTCAGCAGAAGAGGCACTCGGTGGAAACTCTCAACCTCCAGCATCACCACAAGAGCCTTCAAGTAACGGGAGCAATAATTCGTCCGGCACAGTTCAAGTTCGATTGCCGAAGTTGGAAGCGAAGCGGTTCGCGGGGCGTGTCGAGGAATGGCAGGAGTTTTGGGACGGTTTCGTAAGCTCCATACACTCCAATCCCAAGCTATCGCCCGTAGACAAGTTTTCTTACTTACGCGGATTACTTGGGGGAACAGCACGTACGGCTATAGCGGGATTGGCCTTAACGGAGGCAAATTATGAGGCCGCCATCGACCTGTTAAAGCGGCGATTCGGGA
Source organism: Pachyseris speciosa (assembly GCA_016490735.1). NCBI lineage: Eukaryota > Metazoa > Cnidaria > Anthozoa > Scleractinia > Pachyseridae > Pachyseris > Pachyseris speciosa. The sequence goes on from JAEMWC010001043.1 coordinate 221,601, forward strand.
AGAAAAGTACAATCGAACGAGCCCACGTGAACGACCTTTTAAAGATTCAGGCTGTTTTTAATGAAAGGGATATTGGTGGCCTTCGCCGATTGTACCACTTGGTGGAAGTCCACCATCGAGGCCTTCAGGCGCTCGGAGTGGACGCCGCTACATATCAAGGGATTGTTGTGCCGGCCATCTTGAACAAGATACCAGAGGCCATACGATTGCAGATAACCAGAGGGAAGAACCATGAGGAGTGGAGAATGGACGAAATGCTAGCTGAACTGTTGTGTGAGCTGGAGCTGAGAGAGGAAAATTCATTCAGAAGCGACAAGAACTTTACGCGTGAGCCGCGTGAGAAAGATCAAAGAAAATTTGGGGGAGGACCCCCAACAGCCAACGCCCTGTTAGCAAAGACATGGGACAATCTGTGTGCTTATTGTAAGGGCGAACATGCCCATGAACATTGTATGAACGTTACTTCTGTTGAGGAAAGGAAGCTCCTTTTACGTAAGTACGGACGATGCTTTATTTGTGCTAAGAAAGGGCATATTTCCCGTGATTGTGCCACTAAAATTGTATGTAATGTTTGTAAGAAAGGGTGTCATCATGTTTCCATTTGTGTTGACTATGTGGGTCACAACGCATACCAGGCGCCGCGTCAGCCTAGGCCCGCAAACAATGGTGATTATGATATCTCGCCAAGTGTCAATCACGCGCATGCCAGTCATGCCAGTCCCGCCCTTCACGTGGGATTAGTTGGGAGGGTTGCATTACAAACAGCCCAAGCAGTTATTACGGGGAGCAAACATTCGAGGGTTCGGGTTTTATTCGACGCGGGTAGCCATAAGTCCTTTATAACTACTAGAGCTGTACAGTTAGCGGGGTTGCAGGAGGTGCGAAGGGAATGGATCGAAATTAGCACCTTTGGGCAGCAAACGAGGGATAGTGGGTTGAGGGGTCTGCATGAGTTTGATGTGTTCCCTTTACAGGGGGGGAATGGGATTAGGATCGAGGCCTATGAGGTACCCAGTATCACGCAAATACGAAATGAACACATTGAGAACAGGAAAGCCGAGTACCCCCATCTCCAGGGCTTGTGGTTCTCGGATGTCAATCGGGATAGGGAAATTCTCGATGTAGACCTGCTCATTGGGGCGGATTTTCTCTGGTCCTTTCAAGGGGGGAGAACGGTAAGGGGGGAGCCAGGTGAACCCGTCGCCGTAGAAACCCACCTGGGTTGGGTCTTGTCAGGGCCCCTGAAGGGAGTTTGTGATGATTCACAGATAAATGTCCACCTTCACCTTGTGGGTAACAGTTTGTCACGCAATGAAGAGGCGTTTGTTGATAATCGAAAATTGGAAGATAGCACAAGGAAGCTGTGGGACTTCGAGACACTCGGAATTCGGGAAGGGGATCAAGTCCACGAAGCCTTGAAGGACGCGATTGTGTTTAACGGAAACAGATACGAAGTCTCTCTACCATGGAAACAGGGACATGGGCCCCTGCCGACCAATTATCACAACAGCTTGAGACGGCTAAAAGGTCAATTAGGACGGTTAAAGAGTGACCCCACAGTTCTGAATGCATATGAAGGAATCATAAAGGAACAAGAGGAGGTTGGAATAGTCGAGCGAGTGACGGAGTTAGAAACGACTGAGAAGATTCATTATCTCCCGCATCACGCAGTTATCCGGAAAGACGCCAAGACGACCAAGGTCAGGGTCGTGTACGACGCATCGTCTAAAGAGGGAAAAAGGGGTGTGTCGCTGAATGATTGCCTTCATGTGGGACCTGCGTTAACACCACTGCTGTATGAAATTCTAATTCGTTTTCGAGAGAAGCGCGTTGCGTTAGTTGGTGATATTGAAAAGGCATTTCTCAATATCGTTGTAAACAAACGTGACAGGGATTGTTTGAGGTTTCTCTGGGTAAATAGTGTTGACAGCGAGCAATTAGAGCCCATTGTTTACAGGTTTTGTCGTGTTGTTTTTGGAGTTAATTGTTCACCATTCCTACTCAATGCAACACTGCAATATCATCTTGATTCGTTTATTGAGCTAGATCCTGAGTTTGTTCGTATCATGAAGAAAAGTTTTTACGTCGATGATCTCGTTTCTGGAAGGAGAGACACGCAGGAGGCAGGTGAGTTGTATGACAAGGCGAAAACGAGACTCGCTCTCGGTGGGTTTAAATTAAGGAAATGGTTAACAAACAGCGGGGAGTTGAGGGCCAAAATAGAACAACGTGAATTGCGTGACGAGACAGACGTAAACAAAGAAGTCGAAAGCGCCGACGAGAGTTATGCCAAGGAGACCCTTGGAGCGAAAGCGGGAATGAAGAATGAAAGGGTGCTTGGACAGTCGTGGAATTGTGAAAACGATGTGTTTATCTTTGAGCTGTCAAATGGTTTCAAAAGCGGATGACTTGCCTGTCACGAAAAGAAGTATTTTGAAGGTGATTGCAGGTATGTATGACCCCTTGGTGTTGGTGAGCCCAGTTCTTGTCAGTATGAAGGTTTTATTTCAAGAGTTGTGCATGGGCAAGGTAGGTTGGGACGAAGAGTTAAGTGGTGAATTGAAGACACGTTGGATGGGGTGGTTAAATGACCTAAAGGGAGCGAAAGAGATTCAAATTCCTAGATGCGTTTATAGAGTACCCCTGGGCGAAGTTACTTGCTCACTGCATGGATTTGCCGACGCAAGTAGAAAGGCTTACTGTGCTGTGATTTATTTTGTGTGCGAGCTTTCTGGAGCTATCTCAGTGACGCTGCTCACTTCCAAGACGAGAGTTTCCCCTCAGAAGCCACAGACGATACCGCGATTGGAACTCATGTCCGGCAGAATTCTATCGACGCTCATGAGTACAGTTAAAAAAGCCCTCGAGGGGGAGGTACACATAGCGAGCACACAACTGTGGCTGGACAGCAAAACGGCGCTATGGTGGATAGCAAACAACGGCGAATGGAAGCAGTTTGTTCGTCACAGAGTCAATGAAATTCTGAAGGTCACGAAGAAGGATGAGTGGGGACATTGTCCGGGGGAGGAGAACCCAGCGGACATAGGTTCGAGAGGTGAACAGGCATCCAAGCTGAAAGAAAACGTCTTGTGGTGGAACGGTCCACCGTGGTTGACTGGACCAAGGACTGGATGGCCAAGCACGGAGATCAACGAGACTCCACAGAGTAACGAAGAGATGAAAAAAGTGACTGTCACGGTAGCTGGCGTGACAAGAAAAACGTGGAGTCACAGATGTGATTGATATCAACAAGTTTAGTACCTTTGATCGGTTGTTGAAGGTTACGGCATGGGTGAAGCGTTTTCTGTTCAATTTTGTGTGTACCAGAAGGGGTGTGCAAGGGAGAGCGGGTATGTTGCAAAGAAGAGAAATGTACGAAGCAGAGCGAATATGGATCGGAACCGCGCAAGCGGAATTAAAGGGCAGTAAAGGCTATGATGACCTTGTCCGACAATTGAAACTAGAGAACCGTGACGGAATCTTGAAATGTATTGGCAGATTGGAAAATTCGGATCTGGACCTGGAATCGCAGGAACCAATCATTCTGCCCAGAAATCACAGGATGACCAAGTTGATTATCGAAGAATGCCATAGAAGAACGAAACACGGAGGAGTGCGAACGACGTTGGGAGAGTTGAGGTCAAGGTTTTGGGTTCCAAAGGGTAGACAAGTTGTAAAGAAGGTGTTAAGAGAATGCGTGACGTGTGAAAGACAGCAAGGAAAACCCTTTGGAGCGCCACCTGTAGCAGCATTGCCAGAATTCAGGGTCAGGGAGGCCGCACCATTTTCGAAGGTAGGAGTAGATTTCGCTGGTCCAGTGTACGTGAAGTCTACAGATGGCGAAATGGTGAAATCCTATATAGCGTTGTTTACTTGTTGCGTGACACGGGCTGTGCATCTGGACCTGGTGGCAGACTTAACAGCGCCGACCTTTTTGCGTTGTTTACGAAAGTTTACGGCCAGGCGGGGCACACCATCGTTGATAGTTTCGGACAACGCGAAGACGTTCAAGGCATCGGAGAAGATTTTGAGGCGAATCTATGACAACGAAGAGGTAAGGGCGCATTTGGAGACAAACCGGATAGACTGGAGGTTCAATTTAGAGCGGGCGCCATGGTGGGGAGGATTCTTTGAGCGATTGATAGGAACTACGAAACGTTGTCTTAGAAAGGTCCTTGGAAACGCGAAGCTTAACGCGGACGAAATGATAACAGTCTTAACTGAATTGGAAGCCACCATGAATTCACGTCCCCTGACGTACGAATATGATGAAGTTGGGGCGGAAATGTTGACACCATCGCATCTCATCTATGGACGGCGCTTAATTAACTTACCAGAGGAGGTACGAGATGACGAGGAGGAAAATGAACGTGGGTTCCTAAAGAGGTTCAGATACCTTGCTAAGTTAAGAATCCATTTCTGGAATCGGTGGCGCAAAGAGTATTTGGTGGATTTGAGAGAGCATCATCGTGGCAACAAGGAAGGCAAGCATGACAAGGTAAGTGTTGGAGAATTGGTGTTGGTTCACGAAGACAATGTTAAGAGAAGTAACTGGAAATTGGCGAAGGTGGAGGAGTTGATTGTGGGCAAGGATGGACAGGTAAGAGGTGCCAGACTGAAAGTAATCACGAAGGGAAAACCTGTTTTTATGAACCGGGCAGTTCAAAAGTTGTTTCCCCTGGAGGTTAGTTGTGTCACGAAGGGAACTCAGGGAAATGTAGGAACTGGGGAAAATGGCAATCAGGGTAGGGTTAGAAATACCCCAAGGCGAGCGGCAGCACTGGATTCGTGTTGGCGTACGCGAGCCATGATTAATCACTAGTTGTTTGCTCGGTGTATTTTGTAGCGCGATCGTACTTTTCGGACTTGTGTACTGTGTTTGACCCTGATTGGTCAAAGGGGGGAGTGTGTCTAAGAATAATTATTGTAAATCAATCCGTGTTGACATTAGATTGTATCTTGACTTTGTATTCTGAAACTTAATGGATCTATAGTGTAATTTGATTGACATAAGTGTCAAAATAGTCTACCATTGTATTGGAAAAGATAAATTTGTAAAATCGAAGCTCATGTATCAGTTGATACGAAAGTTCGGAGTTGTTAGAGATTGTGAAATGTAAACAGTATATGATGGAGAACGAAATAAAGAATTGTTGAAAGGAGAAAGATACAGTCCTCTTATTGAGTCGAACCAGTGCCGGGATTTCCCGAACAGTTGCCACCTATTTTTATAAGAAGAGTGTACCACTACTGCGCCTTACTGACGAAAGCCATAGTGATGCCTTACTGATGAAAGCAGTAGTTTTAAGAAAAAGTCATATCATCCTCTCACAATTTTGAAATATATATGCTAAGTTAAATAATTAAGTTACTGCTACTGTTTATAGTTTTGTGTTCAGTGTAGTCGTAAGTCAGGTTGTTGTTAAGACCGTAACGTTACTATGGCGTCTGAATGGATGCAATCCTTGTTCTCTTTTTGATATAATCACCTTACAATTGGGCACAATTATCCAGCTTAGTCTTGGCAACATCAACTTTATGTTCCCTGATCGTCATGGGAACTGCATGTCCACAAAAAATGTGAGAATCCAAAATATAATGTAATGAGAGACCTGAACTATTAGTGCACATTGTAATCAGTCATTGTCTTTTATTCGCATGCACTGTATCCATTCAGCACCATTTTAGGATATATTTAATACACACAGTCTTTCTTCTTTAGTCGTAGCTCTAGACTAATCTATTTAAGTAATAAACGATGTTCAGCGCAAATGATGAGAGACCTGAACTGTTAAGGCTTATTGAATTATTTACTGGTTACACACATGTAAAATGGGGGTTCTGGGACAGTTAACACTCAAAAAAACATATTAAACAAGGCCTCGTCGCGCCGCTCCTCGGCTTTGTTTAATATGTTTTTCTTTTTCATGTAAACTGCCGCCAGAACCCCCACTTTACATGTGTGTGTCCCTTGCAGGCAATCTTCCCTAAAACCCTTCCCGCATATACCTTTGTTCCACCCACACACCCCATTTGAAGAAAAACATACATAGGTGTACAAAGGATGGCAGCAGCACGCGTGGGGGAAGAGGTCCTCAACGAGTACTACGGCGAAGCCGCCCCAGCGGGGGAAAACATCGGCCGGCCCGCCCGCCCAAGCCCCCATGTATGATGAGTTTAGAGTTTCACAAACCAATTTTAATGATTGGTTGAATGTTTACAGAATGAGCGTTGATCCTGAAAACCAAAATAGGCAGAATATTATTAACTTTACAGAAAACCTAATGCGAGACAAAGCTTTTGATGTTATTAAAGGCGAAAACGATAAACTTGGAAGCATTAAAGCACAGTTTGGGATGGAGGTTTATTTTAAAAGAGAAAGGCGAAATAAAAATAGGGAAATGGAAGAAGAAACACAAAGACATTACTTTAAAGATGAACCGGTTGTATTTACAAAAGCAAACCTTAACGAACAATTTGATTCAAGATTTGACGAATTTGTCGACACGATAAACGGGGAAATAGACAATTGGTCAGAGCGAGGATCAGGATGGGCTATCAAAAGAATTTCAATCGCATATGTTAATATCGCAAAATATAAACCTTTGAAAGGCGGCACTTACATTCCGACACCCAAAAAATTAGCCAGCAAAACGGCAATTATCAATGTGCAAAACAGAGATAACGAGTGTTTGAAATGGGCATTAAAAGCTGCTAGGTTTCCGGTAAAAGAACATGCAAGAGACCAGCAAATATCCAAGAAACGATGGAATCAACTGGGATGGCATTGTCTTTCCCACATCCTTGAAACAACTTTGCAAACTTGAAAAAAAAAACCCATTTCTTGCATTGAACGTGTTTGGCTGGGAAAACGACAATGTCACTTCTCTCAGAATAAGCACAAAAGACAACGGCGTCCCAAGAATCAACCTGATGCTTTTGCATAAGGATGAAACACAACACTATTGTTTTGTGAAAAGGCTTTCGTCTTTGCTTTACGACCAAACCAAACACAGAGACAATAAACACTTCTGCGTAATGTGCCTGTTTCAAGCTCCGTTTTAATCCCTCATTTATTAGCTTACAGCTCAGAACAAGATAAACGAGTGTAACCCGAACCTAGCCTAGTTAATCATCGATAGTGATCACGTGCATATTGTAACATCTCCCTTTCTGAAAAATTAAAAGAAAAGTGTCAATGTCATTTAAGTCTGCAGTCAATAAACGGCCATCCTAGTTACTATAACAACGGCAACGAGAAAAATGAGAAAATCACAAGGCTAGTCACAGACATAGTCCTTGAGGTATGTCGGACACTTCCTGACTCGCTCCGACCTCCGACACTGTTCCGGGACAGTCACCTCCTCAGTGGGTGACTCACGATGGGTACTGCTCTCACAGGGGCTAGTTGCAGTAGTTGTAGCCGTCTCCTCCCTTGCGCTGGCCATATCCGCTTCTGGCTCTGGCTCTGAGGGTTCAGCTGGTGGTTCAGACGTTTTTCGCAGATGCTGTCGGTTTCTGCGGTAGACTGCTCCGTCATCCGTCTCAACGGTGTACGACCGCTCGTCGAGTCTTGCCGTAACTTGAGCTTTGCGCCAGGACTTGTCGCCAAGCTTAAACGGCTTCATTCTCACAACGTCACCCTCAGAGAGGCTGGGCAGGTCCTTTGCTGACCGGTTGTAGTATTTGGCTTGGGCCTGTTGGCGTTGTCGCAGTTCCTTCTTCTCATTCTCCAGGTTTATAGCCCCGGGTAGTAGTAGGCTCTGAGTGGTAGGGAGGAGAGTCTTGGTCCTCCGGCTCATCAGACGTTGAGCTGGGCTGGTTGTCATTCCTTGTGTGGGTGTGTTCCTGTAGTCGAGTACGGCGAGGTATGGGTCGGTTCCAGCCCTGACTGCTTTCTTCAGGATGCGCTTGGCTGTCTTCACCCCATACTCGGCCTTGCCATTGGCCTTGCTATTTCCAGGGCTACTGGTAAGATGTTCAAAGTCCCACGCTTTTGCGAAATCAGCAAACTTGTCGGATGCAAATTGCGGCCCATTGTCGCTGATCACTTGATTAGGTATGCCATAACGGGCAAAATGACTCTTCAGTTTCAGAATGGTAGTACTGGCCTTGGTATTTGGCAACCTGTCCACCTCCCAGAAGTTGCTGTAATAATCTTTGCTGACCGGTTGTAGTATTTGGCTTGGGCCTGTTGGCGTTGGCGCAGTTCCTTCTTCCTGTGCAACCTGTCCACCTCCCAGAAGTTGCTGTAATAATCTATGGTGACCAGGTAATCCTTACCATCCAGGCTAAAGATGTCTGTGGCAATCTTCTCCCAAGGACGAGATGGGACCTCGTGAGACATCAGGGTCTCTCTGGTGTGCGTTGTGTTGTCGTGTTGATTCCTAGAGTTGAACGTGTACCGTTCAAAAGTTTCGTTCAGTTCTCCGATGGTGAATTCGTCGAACTTCTGTATTATCCTCGCCAGGTCATTTCTGTCTTCTGGGCTGTCGAATTGAAAACCATTATAAATCTTTAACGCATCGACGCCGATACAGTGGAGAAACAATGCGACCTTGTACGCTGGCGGTTGCGTTTCGAGTTGAGCAATGACCATGTAGTTGCTCCACATTTGTTTCCATACTTTCCAGTTGTCCGCCACGTTCCCAGTCGTAACTAATTTGCCAGGAGGCATAATTCCAGCCATCGCGCCGAAAGACGTGTGTTGCACAGTGGCAAGTCCCTGTTGTAGATGTGGCTGTGCTGAAGAGCTTGGTTGTGATCCAGTTGATGGTGCTGTAGGCGCCGGTTCTGTGTCAGACATGCCTATAAGATTATTTGGGCTGTAGTTTGCGCGACTCTGGAAGTGATAGGCGAGGGATTCGTGGTCCTATTTCGCTGCCACCATGTTTCAAGCTCCGTTTTAATCCCCCATTTATTAGCTTACAGCTCAGAACAAGATAAACGAGTGTAACCCGAACCTAGCCTAGTTAATCATCGATAGTGATCACGTGCATATTGTAACAGTGCCTTATCGGGTTCACAACAGAAACGATTCTTGCAGACCACCAAAAACACTGCAACGGTGTGAATGGAGCTCCAACAAGAATTGAAATGCCTGAAAAAGGTAAGAACACACTGAAGTTTCAAAACTACAACAGACAAATGAAAGCACCATTCATAATTTACGCTGACTTCGAAGCTTTGAATGAAAAAATCCCCGAAGACCAACGCGAAAGAACAGGCTGCACAGAAAAAACAAACAAACACACAGCCTGTGGGTTTGCAGTAACATGTGTGAGAAGCGACGGGCATGGCAGCCAAGTTGAGAAATACAGGCAAGGCTGTGATGGAGACAGAAATGCAGAAATGCAGGAAGAGTTTCTCAACAGACTTCTTGCTAAGGAAAAGAAAATACGTGAAAGCTTGGAGACCCCAGTGCCGATCCAAATGACACCAGTTGACTGGTATAATTACAACACAGCAAAAAAATGCCACATTTGTGACAAAGATCTCATGAAACAAAACGTTTTTAATTCAAAACCCGTGTGGGACTTTGACACAGGAAAGTACTGCGGGCAGAGCCACAAGAGATGTTTGTACAAAATTAATTTTATTGGCCCCAAAGCACAGAGAAATTGACAAATGGATCGAAAAAAACCAAGAAGAATGTCTTTTCTGCGCAGAACCACTTCTTTGTAAAAACTTCAGAGACGCTGTGAAAGATCATTGCCACATCACAGAAAGATTCCGCGGCGCTGCACATTGCGCGTGCAACAAAAAACTGCGGATAAACCCCAAAACAATCCCCATTCCTGTCGTGTTCCACAACCTGAAAGGTTACGACGCGCACCACCTGATGCAGGCGATGTCGAAAGTAGAAGGAGCTGTAGAACTGAACTGCATTGCCAAAAACATGGAGAAATACATCTCGTTCTCTCTGGAAAACCTGCGTTTCATTGACAGCAATGCTTTTCTGTTATCCAGCCTCCACGCACTGGTGAAAGCCACACCGAATGAGGCGCTGCAAATAACAAAAAGACTTTGCCTCGAATCAGCAAAACTCGGTCTGTTGTGCAAAAAGGGAATTTACCCATACTAGTACATGGATTCGTGGGAAAGATTTGGGGAAACGAGGCTCCCCACCGAAGAACTTTTCTTCAGAAGCCTCTCCGGTAATCACATCTCAGACGACGATTACCAACACGCACAAAAAGTTTGGGAAATATTAGGATGCAAAACCCTCGGCGACTACCACGACCTTTATGTTAAAACAGGCGTTGCACTTTTGGCAGATGTGTTCGAAAATTTTCGTGATCTTTGCCAAAAACAGTATGGATTGGATCCAGCCCACTATTACACATCTCCCGGTCTGTCGTGGGACGCGCTCCTCAAAAATACAGGCATCGAGCTGGAACTCCTGTCAGACATTGACATGCATCTGTTTATTGAGCGCGGGATGCGCGGGGGCATTTCAATGGTCAGCAAGAGATACGCCAAAGCAAACAACCCACTGGTGCCAGGTTATGACGAAAGCAAACCAACCACTTTTATCATGGATTTTGACGCCAACAATCTTTATGGCTGGGCAATGAGCAAAGCCCTTCCAGTGGGAAAATTCAAATGGAATTCTTGGGCCCCCACAGAGGACGAAATTCTTGAGATTGAAGAAAGTGGCAAAAAAGGTTATTTTCTTGAAGTCGACCTCGAGTACCCCCAACAACTCCACGAAGCGCACAACAGCTATCATCTTGCACCTGAGAAAAAATCGTAAAAAAAGAACTTGCCACGCGAAGTTCAGCTGTTGAGGCCAAAACCCCATGTGTGAGCCGCCGAGCCATTTTCTGGCAACTTTTGATGTTTTGAATGTTATCTTTGTGTCTTTAAAAATATTCCTGTACTGTGTTGTGAAAAAGTCTGTGGGTGTGACATAAATTTTTTGCAAACCGTTAAGCTTTTCGCCAATTTGCGATTGAAGTTTTTCTGTGAAATCAACAGCTGGGATTGTCTGTGGCGGGCGCCCCGAAACGGAGGAAAGCTGAATTGGAAACCCCCCTCTGGCAACATTTAATCCCAGAGCCTGTTTCACGGCTTGAGACCGGTATTTTATCTCTGTCTTCTTTACACTTCCACGATAGTCTGGGCCGGCTTTAAACATAATTTATGCTGTTGCCTTGTGGTCGGCTGTGAAAATCAACGCTGGCGACAAATTTGCTCTTGTCGGCATGTCGGTATTTTGCCAGAAAAGGCCCCCATGCCTTGTCTTGCGCGTTTTTAGCAATTCGGTCTGCCTCTGGCGTTTGCATCCACTGCAAGAGATTGGCCATCTTATAAAAAGGTGATATTTTCAATTGAATTTTTATCTTTGCTTGAAATAGAATGGTTGTGATCACAATCGTTGCGGCTTCGAACGGGGAGACCATTTATTTAAAAAACCCCATTTCGAGCCCTAAGTTTGTCCGTCTTCTCTCTTGCTCGCTTTTCAATACCTGGAACAATTTGGAAAGCAATGGAGAATTGCAGAGACGGTAATACAACTATTTCACATATATTTCACCCCGGATTCTACAATTTCGATACCTTTGTGGAGAGTTTGAAAAAGGACTTTACAAAAAAGGATATTGATAAACCTTTGACAATAAAAACCAATATACCTTCGCATGCATTGAAAGTAGAAAAAATAAACAAACGGTTGGGTTTTGGGTTAATGGGCCTCTTTCAAAAATTCTCCAAATTCCCCATAACCAGATGAATGCCCAAAGCTTTACTATTTTTCTCAATTTACCAAACAACTATTTCATCCATTGTGACCTTTTCAGCAAAGAGAACAACTTTCTTGGTGGCGAACAGAGTGATATTCTGGCTTCAATACCCATCTCTGGAAATCCACAAGAAAGACTTATCCACAAAATGTCCAAAACACTCCACGCCAAGCAAAACAAACTCAATATGTAGACAGCATCACATTAACCGTCGAAGATAACACCGGCAACGTTTTAAACTTTAGAGGGGCGCCTCTTTATTTTGAATTAGAGATTTTTTCAATATTTATAGACCATAGCGGATGAGGATGGGTTGCCATTTGCCCCTGAGGCATCTGCTCCGCCCGAAAGCGTTGCAGAACAGCAGTATACGCCGTTTCCCCCAATCTTCCCAATGCTGAAACTTTCCGGCTGACTGAACTCAGAAAAATTAAGAAAAAAATTTCCGATGAGGCGGATCACTACAGGCTTGTGCTAAAAAAATACAAAAAGGCCCAAAAGGCCTGCAGCTATGCTGTTGCCGGTTTTGGCGTTGCAACAACGGCTTTGTCTTCAGGAGCCGTCGCTTCTGCACTGTCGGGCGTTGGAATTGTTGTCAGTGTTCCTCTCGGTGTTGTGGGGGGTGTTTGCGGTGCGGTTTCCACCGTTTTGTCTTGTGTAAACAAATAGTTTGAAACGAAAGTTAACAAGCACAGCAGACTGAATGCTCTGGCTGTTGCAAAACATGATACAATAAATTTCTTTGTTTCCAAAGCGCTTCTTGATTTTCAGGTTACAGATATTGAGTTCAAACATGCAACAAATGAAATGAAAAGCTATGCCCAAATGAAAGAGGCTTTGCGTGCAAAATTCGCAAAAAACAGCCTGCTCCGGCGCCACCAGATTTTAAAAAAATAAGGGAAGAGGTTCGCGAGGAATTCAGAAAAAAGCTGGCAGCGACAAGCGCAGCTTTGAACTAAAATTTGAGGGGAAAAAAGTGAAATTTTATCTAAGTTTCTTGAAGAAATCTAGCTTTTGGGCGGGAATGCGTTACTGTTACGCGGGCATTACGTGACAAGGCGGCACTACTGTCACGCGTGACATTGCGTGACGTGTCACGGAAAAAGACAAAATACTTGTCGGGGGGTGCTCGTTGGCTGTTCTTGCCTAGCCCCGGCTAGGTCTTTTACCCGCCGCTGGCAAGGTGGCTGCCCACTCCCATTTTACCTCTGGGAGCGAGGTTGAGAACTCCGAGCACCCCCCTGTTACCAGTAGGGCCGGAGCGGGTTCACCCGGAGGTACTGTCTACTGGAAGACATCCCCCACTACTCCTAATTCACCGTCTGCACAAGTCGTCAAACAGGGTTCAGGTAGTGGCCAACTACCACCCCCCTAGATCTTCACTAGAGTTTGTGAACTAATGTAACATTATTCCAACTTCCTATATATTTTAAAAACGCTTTGATTTTTTCCGCTTGTGGGAACTGTTTGTGGTTCTTTTTTCTCAGGTGTATACGCATGCCCTTATGTATGTTGATTTAAAGATATGAAAAAAATAAGGCACAATGATCGCCTTGTTCCATGGGATTTGCTGTGTTGTCGCGGACGTTTTTACGCCTAGTTGGCAAAAAGAGGTAAGACAAATTACCTTCGAATTTGTCGAAGCGATCAAAGATTTAGAAAACAAAAACGATATTATGGCTAATTCGGAAGGGGAATCCCCCAACAAACTTCCTGTCTCATATGCTAATTATTAGTGTAAAGGTCAGACATGTTTTTATATTGAATATAAAGCAACTCAAAAGATCATGGAGGATCTTTACTGTGTGAAGGAAGGAAAGAAAACCCCCAATGTTCGGGGCACAATAAAATTGAAAACAACAAAAAATGGAAGGAAAATTGTAATGGCGAAATGTAAAAGCTGTGGGATAACAAAAACCAGCTTTGTGTGAACCGCCGCCGGCATCCTACACTGATGCTTTTTATAGTGTCCCCAAAGCTTGTTCTATAATATTTTTTTCAATTTCTTTTGGTATTGCGTTAGGAAGACTCTGTTTTATCACCGATATCTCTGCCTTGAGAACTTTGGTGATGTGCTCTTTTGTCTGATTAACCCACTCTTCAAATGAAGAATGATTCTCGCAGTTGTGAACGCAATTGATTTCATTTGATTTCATTTCCGCAGTTCATATATGATTCATTTCATATATCATTCACACTCATTTCTCTCACGGGATCATATGAACCCACAATTGACCTGCTCCCAACGTCAGTGGCTTCATAGCTCAGTTGGTTAGAGCATCGCATCGGTAATCGTGAGGTCACGGTTTCAAACCCCGTTGAAGTCCTGAAATTTTTTCAGGCTTCTTTTCGCAATTGCATAAATTGCGTTCACAACTGCGAGGATCATTCTTCATTTGATTTCATTTCCGCAGTTCATATATGATTCATTTTATATATCATTCATAACCCACTCTTCTTCAATGGTTTGGTCGATTTCACCTATTTCTTCGATTTCTTGTAATGTCCTGGCAAGGAAGGTTTTCCCCACTGCGGATAAACGCTGGTCGGAACTGTTGGAAGCTTCAATGGCTCTCTGCTGAATTGTAGAACGGGTGAGAGCGAAGAGATTGTTTTTTTATGTCTTCTAACCTTTTCATTTCCCAGTTCCGGGGATCAAAGTCGAGGAAAACCAGCGCCCCAAGTAGGCGGGCTATGCGGCCATCCACACACACAATACTTGAGCCGTCCCAACAGTCTACCAGGGCGTCAAACACTACCTGGCGAATTTTGTTGAAGTTTGGCGCATTTCGGGGATGTGTTGCCCGTGGCCACACACAAATTAGTACCTCATAATCAGTTGCTGTGGCCGAAGTGCTGTATTTCCAATTTTCATTGATAATATCAATTGCTTTCTGCGCTTGGGAGTTAAGTTTGGATCTTGCTACGCCATCAGGACCTTTAGAAAATTGTTGACTATTTATTTCATCCTTAATTTGTTTTATCGTAACCAATTCATTGTCATCCTGCTGCTCATACCGCAGCCGGTTGATTATGGTCCTCTTCACCGAGTTGACTGTTATGTAGTGACTATTCTCTCTATCATTCCGATGGTGAATCATTTGGTTAAGGTAGGCGTTCGTAAATTCATTGCGCCCTGCGTTCACATTTTCGGCAGCAACGGCGGCTGCCTCTTGTTGGTTTATACGTCTGCGATCCGCCCTTAGAAGTAATATGTCATCAACAATATTTTCGGCCTGGCGGCGATGACGCCTGTTTAAAAAGTTACTAATATCTTGCCTATAGTAAAGGCAAGCAAAAGCTGAAAAAAAGCTGCTACGTCAATGATATCATTTTCTCTTGATAATATCCATTAAGGCACTCATCATATATTAAAAATAATTTTTGTTTAAAACGGATTTTATAAAGTAGGCGCAATGCTGCTTTCACCAAAATTTTAAGAAGTTTTCTTCATAGTCTTCGGGGCTAAACCATGGTGGTTCGATATAGTGTTTTTGTCTCCTTCTTTGGGGCATAAGTCACAAAGCCCATTTAAGTCACAAGGTCTATATTTGCTTGAAACTAATATTCTTGTAATTCGTTGCCTTCTGTCACATGTGGGCGCTCCACGGATAACTTCATTAACCGCATCCCAACCATTTCTTCGCGTCCTTTAATGATGTTTTTTATTACATTTTTTAGGATGGGTTCACAAAGCAAGTGGTTGTTTGATCTCTGGTAGAAGAATTAAATGGTCTTGGGCGGGAGCTGCTGATTCCTTTTTTTTTCTTTTCCAAAATTTCGTTCCTTTCCTCTATGAGTTCCCAATAAGTTTGTCCAAAACGAGGGGATTTTTTTTATTCTACTACCCGTTCTCCATAGTTCTCATATCTCTCCATTTTTGTGATAATGGAGCTGAGTGTTCGCAGTTTGTTTGATTCGGCGCGAAGTGCTGCTGAACAGAACTCTTCAGGAACAAAACAGCATTTGCAAAGAGAGTTCAAATAGTCCATTTCATCTTGCGCTTCTTTCAACTCCCTTTCTTTCTCCAATTTTTTCCTCTTCTGACTCTTTATAATTTTCGTATTCCTCCTGGTTACATTCATTGTAGTCGGCGGTAAGTGAAGCACACAACACATCCATGCATTAACATATTGTTCTTCAATACCAGCCTCGGCTTGGACGGGCGGGCCAATGTTTACCCCAATGGGGCGGCTTCGCCGTAGTACTCGTTGAGGACCTCTTCCCCCACGCGTCCTGCTGCCATCCTTTGTACACCTATGTATGTTTTTCTTCAAATGGGGTGTGTGGGTGGGACAAAGGTATATGCGGAAAGGGTTTTGGGGAAGATTGCCTGCAAGGGACACACACATGTAAAGTGGGGGTTCTGGCGACAGTTTACATGAAAAAAAAAAACATATTAAACAAAGCCGAGGAGCGGGGCGACGAGGCTTTGTTTAATATGTTTTTTTGAGTGTAAACTGTCCCAGAACCCCCACTTTACATGTGTGTTGGCTTTTATTCACATGCTCTATAAACATTCGGTACCTTTTAGGGATGAAATTATATAGCAGCCTTTCTTGTTTAGTCCCCCCAGTTTTAAAGCTATCAGGACCTTGTGCTATACGAGGAGACAATATAATCCTCCCAGTTAACAAGCCATCGGGACCTTGTGCCATACAAGAAGGAAACAATGTAACCCTGAATTGCGCCGTTATAGAAGGTACTCCAAAACCAACAGTGCAATGGTACAAGGACGGAAAACGTCATTTTGAAGAGAGTGCTACATTGTTCCTTAGAGAGGTTACTACTGAAGATACAGGAAACTACACATGTAAAGCGAAAAACACCGGTGGCTCCTACGAAGCTGACATAATTTCCCTTACTGTACAAAGTAAGTCCTCACCAGCTTCGTTGCGTTTGGCAAATGTTATTGATCTAAGATATATATTCAATGATATAATGGAAACAATAATTTGAATAGCAAATACTAAATAGGTTACTTTAATTGACCTCTAATGATATAGTTAATGCACAATTTTTACATTTACAGGACAGGAGCCCAGGAGCACATTGACACAAATCGATTCTCTTTATAGACCTGGGGCGAGATTCATGAAAGCCGCCTAAGTTAAGATATCTCCTAAGTATTGTTTTCTCACAATTGCCCATTGTTTTTATATCAATAGCCTATAGTTACCAAACAATACCTAAGATACATCTTGACTTAGGTGAGCTTTGTGAATCCGGTCCCTGATGATTAACGAATGGCATCGTAATATACATTTAATAAGCTAGCCGAATAATCAGGGATCGTATATTTAAGAGCAGCTGACTCCATATGTGGTATTTGGTAAAAACAAAAGTCTAACCCCCTCTTGTTGCCTTTTAGTCGTTTTCAAGCTCTTAGTGTTTGTCCAAACTTCTTTCACTGTTAAATGCAAATGCGTCGTTCCTGAAAACATCTATACCTTCCACACCAAGGGTTTTTTTTTAACTGAACACTCCCTAGACTTAGTAATTTCTTTTGAAACCTTACCCATTTTAGACCCCGTTCCCTGCTCCTCCTAATTTATAAGATAGCCTTTCGACCTTTTAAGATGCTGAAGTGAAAACCTAATGGAACCAACAAATTAATTAACTACCTGATTTAAACGGCTGTTCTCTAATGATTTTAAATAGCCAGCTTGTGTGGTTCCCGCCAGTTTCAATTTTTTGAGCGGTTGACTTGTGGGATTTACCTTGTTGATCTTGTTTTCTTAACGTTTGGCTACACTAGCTACCAAGGTGATACACAGCTGTTACTTGCCAGTGGTTTCAAATAAAAGGAGTTCTTTTACATCGACTGAAACGCTAAAAAATATTTTCTTTCTTTCAGTTCCGCCTAAACTGGACCCTGAGCTAAATAATAAATCTGTTCCATTGGACTCTACGTTTACGATGAAGTGCATTGTGGATGGTTTTCCTTTACCGGACGTAAAGTGGACCAAGAATGGAGACCTTCTCCCAAATACCAGCAACATTATTACCATCAATCGTATATCCTTTGATGATGCAGCTCAATATGGATGCAGTGCTAAAAACCCGGCGGGGGAAGTCAATAAAACGTTCTGGATCGATGTAACAGGTAACACTTATGGCAGAATTAGTTTGCGTGGCTGTCACCTAAATCCATGGCCAAGTGGTCATAGATTAGGGTGCAAAAAGCCACTTATTTTTCTTATATAGTTAGTTAAGCGATGACACGATCCACATTGGTGAGCACCTAAGCCATCAGGGAAAAAGGACAAGAAGCCCAGGGAAAAAGAAGCTATGGAACTGTGCTGCTTCCGGCATGCCAAAGCTGAACAAACATCCTTCATCTATGTATCAGTTCACAACCCCTTGTACTTTTGAAATGATACACGTGTATACGTTATAAATACTTAATTTATTCTTCCCGAATGAAGTGAGAAGGTGAACAGGCAGAAAAGCTATGGTGATGAGCAAGGTTTAAAAGGAAACATCAGGAAGTGAATAAATAAATCGCAATAAACTGTATACATGTACATACACTGACAGTGTACTTGAACAGTGACTTATTTCTTTGTTTTATGACTTTCTTGGCTTCGATACCTTTCTTATTTAATTAACGTTTTCGACATCCCAAGAATGTGGGGTGTAGAAGTCATGAAAGACACGTATACCTCGTTAAATATGGAATATTGCTTGAGGGCCTAGGTACCAACATTAGCTGCAAGGCTACTGGTGTTACTAAGCCGAAAATTACTTTGAAATTTGAGGATCGAAGTCTTCCCTCAGGTGTTAATGTAAGCATTACTGAGGAGGAATCTATCCTTAAGCTGCGAAATACAGCAAAAAGAATGGACGGAGTTTACAAGTGCATAGTAACAAGCCAAAGGCGGCACATTAAATTCCACTGTCAGAGTTTATGTGTTAGGTAATAAATTATCCTTGTTTAGTTTGTACTTTATGAGTCCTGTATTACCTAATTGATCCAATGTAGCTGCTCCAAATATAATTCTAATATTTATAGACTCGTACTAAACGGCTATTCGATAACATTTGTTTATGGTTTTTAATTCAATGATTTTCTCTACATGTATCTATCTGTTATCATCCCAACCGCAGCAAAACCTGCCGCTGAAGTTGGTCCCAATCCATACCCCACATTGGTGAAAGGTAATTAGCTCAGACTTATTTGCGAAGTCAGTGAGTTAGCGTCACAGATCAAGTGGAGGAAAAATGGTGGCCCAGTACCAACAAAAGCTGTTAGAAAGGATGGTGACAAGATGAGTACTCTTGTTATTAAAAACATTGATACTAATGACAGCGGTGATTATTCTTGTGAAGCGAATTGTTTCACAACTCGTTAGATTGTACTAATAAGTCAAAAAGTAAAACGTGTCAGTTTATGGTGTTCGCTCTATTGGACTGGTAACAGTTATACAGTGTGACTTTAATCACCAATAGGGGGACTTTGATAATATCTTGAGAGAGGGCTATGACCCAGTAATTAACGGTGTTCATTACAGCATAAGAATTTCAATTACCCATCTATGGTTTTAGAAAATGATGACCTCTACCATTAGCTTACCTATCTCGGAACAACTGCAGGCTCGCATGACTTAGCTAGGCTTTTACGTTTTTAAAGGCAATAAAACTATGAAGCCTGTTGGCTGCGGCTTAGAGTGACAAGAATACCTCACAAATTAATATGTCTAGCTTTGGAGTACTGGTACCTAGTACATCTGGGTGTTTAGAGGAGACGAGCGATGAGAATATAGTGTGAAGGCTGACTTTGTGTCGTGGACTTAATGTCCTTTTATTCCGTCGTAAAACACTACATTGGCGACGAGGACTGGATAAAATGTCAGAGAAAGCTTTGCCGCCGCTTGATCTATCGGGATCATCATCTCAAGTTGCCCAGAAGTGGCGAAAGTGGAAACGGGCGTTCGAGTATTATGTTGATGGGAAAGGCTTGGAAAACACGCGAAAGAAAACTTCACAGTTTCTGCATTTCGCAGGTATGGGAGTCTAGGATATTTTAGAAGATATCGCACACCCCAACCCAGTAGCCGACCAAGATCCGTATGCTGTGTGTATTAGGACGTTAGATCAACATTTTTGTGCTGAAGGAAATGTACCGTTCGAGCGTCACGTGTTTCGACAATTGGTGCCAAACGAAGGAGAAGCGGTGAATAAATTTCTAGTGCGTCCTCGCCAGCAGGGGAGGCATTGTAATTTTGGAACTTCGTTTGATGATAATTTGAGGGACCAGTTGATCGAAAAGTTGACCGATATGGAGCTGAAGAGGAAATTGTTGGAAGAGAAAAATATCACTTTAGCAGAAGTCTTGGAGAAAGTAAGAGCTTCGGAGGCGGCTCGTCAACAAATGAAATTCATGGCTAGTGGGACGAACGTCAACGCTGTCGGCAAGAAGAAAGAATTGGCAGGAGACCTTGGTGAGTAGGTGTGTTACAGTTGTGGGAAGAAAGGACCTTTCGCTCGTGATCCATGTTGTCCGGAAAAAGGGAGGAGGTGTGCTAAGTGTTCGAGCTGCGATCATTTCGCTGCGTGTTGCAGAGGTAATAATCGTATGTCGCCGAAAAAGAGTAGAGAGAGCCCAAACTTGTTACTTATATAGCGCAAAATTCATTAAAAATATATGATCTAATGCGAAGCAGAAGAAGAGTGGGAAGACAAATAAATCAAGTGGAAGCGGGTTCAGAGAAAGACAGCCTTGTTAGTGGAGACGACAGCAACCCAGCATTTGCATTTGCTGTTACGAATTAAACAGAGGAGGAGGTTTTCATCAGGTTTTAATGGTAATATTGAACAGTGTTCAACGAAATTGTTTGCTTATGGATGGAAGAAGGTTGATGTAATTCGCCAGTTCGGGGCCGACGTTTCTGCTGGAAATTTGAAAGTTCCCACAAAATTTATCCTTGTAAAGCAAGGACGGTGCATTTTGGGGAATATAACAGCAAGAGCATTAGGCGTCCTTCATATCGGACTTAGTGCAGCCCCTAATACAGATTGCAATGTTCTCCAAGATGATATTACCAGTGAACTGAAAGCAAACTATCCTAAAGTATTTGAAGGAATCGGAAAGCTGAAATATTTTAAGTTAAAGTTACATGTTGACCCAAATGTACCTCCTGTAACACAAAAGTT
>JAEMWC010001043.1:247500-292500 GCA_016490735.1 Pachyseris speciosa
GATACTAAAACGGTAAGAGAGACAAAAGGACAGAGTCTCTTTTTATGACTTCTTGGAACTCGGCGCTTTTAAGTACATCGAGTTATTCGTTATTATATAGTTTTCTGTTTTCCTATTGTCATTTATAATATGTCAGATTATGTGGCCAGAGAAAAAGAGGGATTGTGAAGTACTGGTACCGAGTACATCCGGGTGTTTAGAAGAGGCGAGCGATGAGAATGAAGTGTGATAGCTGACTTTGTGTCGTGGACATAGTGTCCTTTTATTCGGTCGTAAAAAAACTACACTAGCTAAGTCTAAAGCCCCTCATTTGGCACTATAAGGCCACTTGGTAGCGGGCATTATCTCCCTTCGAGCAACAGCCAACAAGCTTCACATTTTTATTGCTTGTTTTATTCATGTGGGTACTTGAGCTTGTTTATTAGATATGGTATGCTGAATTTTAGGCCTGCTAATGCTCAGGCTCAAACTTTGTTTGATAGATGTAAGGGGTAATGTCCGCTACCACGTGGCCTTAGTGCCCCATGAGTGGCTTTTAACTTACCTAGGCACATAAATGTCTCAGGTATGTATGTCTTTACAGCTCCGACAGAAAGGAAGATATTTGAGTGGTATTACATTGCTGGTCCTCTGTCTGCCGTCATCATTATTGTTGCAACATTTGTCATTTGGTACATCTGCAAACGTCGTATGACAGGTATGGGATGCATGCCTTTGATAAATTTGCCTCGACAGTGTTAGGATCTCATGTCATTCAATTTAGCAATTATATTGGATGAGGTTGAGCACGATAGCGAGAATTCTCATGGCCGATGTTTGTGCTCTCTGTGGAAGCCGAAGGCTGAGACGGATAACACCAACCGAGGCCCTGATAATTCTCACTATCATGCGAGAACCGAATTCAAAGAGATTAGCAATTCAGTATTGACAGACACCGCTGCATCCTTTGTTATTTTTTTTATCCTTTATAGTATCCTGACGCCCATATTTGAGGTCTGTGTTGCTTCCATTCCATTCATTTTGATGCAAGTGTGTGCACGCTTTGCTTATTTAGTATACGTGTGCTTAGTTCGTTATTTAGCGTACTACTATTATTTCTGCGTTGTTTTCCTCACAAATATGTAAGGTCAATAACTGTGCTCACAGTGTGGGTGGGTCCTCCTGAAATGTTCTGCAATTGGCATAGGATTTAATGGAGCGGAAACAAATTGTGGAATTGCACACATTTTAGGTATCCTACTCATGAACAGTTATTACATTCATTACGTATACATCTTCGCTAATATGTATTGTCAATAACTGTGTTTACAGTATGGGTGACTGCTTCTAAAATGTTCTGCAATTAGCATAGGATTTAATGGTGCCAAAACCAGTTGTGGAATTGCACACATTTTAGGTATCCTACTCATGGACAGTTATTACATATACTTTTAGAAGAGCGCGTACAATAAACGAAACACGCTACGTCAACTTGTAAACAACTTTATTTGTATCTTCCAACCTAAAAGTTGCCGTGCAGTCCAAATGTTTCCAGCAAAATTTTGGAAAAACCCACTCTAAGACATGTTTTAAAACTTACATTAAACTTTTGAGTGAACGCAGACCCGTTTTGGTGAAACCCTTTGCTATACAATTCCAGAAAAGCTTCACTAAAACAAACGTGTTTGTCGCGTCTGTAAAACTTTTGCCTGCAAAATGACGTCCCTGGCTTCTGCATGTATAAAACCTATTGTCTGTAGGTATGACGAAACGAAAACAGTTCCAGCAGTAATTAGCTGCATGCTTTTAGCCAATCAAAATTGAGATAGTGACACCATTGCAAAATAATAGATGTTCACGTTAGTAGTAGTGTATATTTGACAAGGTGCTATGCAGCCCACAAGGGGTTCTACTTGAAGCACGAGGTTTCTCCTAAGGCCAAAATGTATCTGTCTATTTCATTTATTGGACCACCTGCTTATCAGGACTCTTTTGGGACAGTTTTGATCTGGAAAAACAATGATAAATTGCTAAAAAGGGAGATTGTGAATCAATTACTTTAGAGGGGGGTTAAGTCAATCATACAGATTTAAAGTCGTTGTGAAGGGAATGCTTCGAGTACTCTTTCATAAAGCACCGTTTTGGTACATTTTCTGCCACTGTATTATTGAAGTATATGAAGCGAGTGAATTTTTCCAAAAATCAGCGTTGCGTCTGCGTAACTAGATCCAACCCAACTTAATTTTGTTAGTTGTCTTGTTGTCTTTATCTTTTAGTCAGTCACAGCTTACCACTAAAGTTTGAGAGTCCACAGTATCAGGCGTCGTGATAAAGTCCATCCGCATAGCTAGTAACCAACAGTTTGGTCACACTGTAGTTTTGAAATCTTGTTTATTTTTGCCTTTGCTGTTCTTGTTTGTTTTTTGTTGTTGTTGTTGTTGTTTTTTCGGTTAAATTGGTGAGCAGTAAACTCAATGATTTTTGCTTGGAGAAAAATTTTACAGTGGACAGGGATCGGGAATGTAAGCTGATAGTCCCTCGTCAGAAACGCTCTTTTGCTTATCTGTGCTTACCCACTACATTTTTTCGGATCCGAAGTTTGATTGGTTTAAATTGATTACGCACAGCTGTCGTCAAGACGTGGTAAGACCAAACAAGAATCATGAGTCGTAGGCGAGTGGCGTGGCTGATATTCTTCTTATCTCTTTGCCCAAAGCCAAGCCCAAATGAAATCTATTTTTTTTATACGTTGCATGGATATCAATTTTTTTCATTTATAATTGTTTTCCACTGCAGTGAACAAAGCCAAGGCCGCCAAGTAAGTGAAAGGCTTTTATATCTTCTACTTGATTTCAGACGTGTACCTACGTGTTGTGTACATCTTATAATATAACGTCATATAGCGAAGCACTCAAAAGAGAGCCATTATTCGCTTAATATGCTTGTTGTTATAAGTGTTTAGACATATGAGGAACGCAAAAGACCTGCAAAGGTTGGGACCCTTTATCGTGGTGACATATGTTCCAGGATTTCAGCCCTTCCTCTTTTATCTTTTTGATAGGGAACACCATGCCCAAATTTACTCACAAATTACCTTTTCTTATACCTAAGAGGATGCTGTCCATAATCCCTTCGCATCTTAAAAATCAGACTTTAATAACGGTGCCAAAATTGAACCGGCAGTTGCTTCTGGTGACTAACACCGTTTCCAGCATTTTCCAGCATCCGTACTTCGATGGATCATTACTACCAATCTTTATATGTTGTTACCTTTATGGTGGGGTCAAATAAATGCTCAAGTCATGAAAACAATACTATGACCTATTAGAAAAAAGAAACGCTAATATTAGCTTAAGCGAAAATAACTAAATCAAAGGCTCCTGTGAGCTAGCTCATGGATGCATCTTGCTACACTAATTGCGATCTGCATTTGACAAGTAATGCAACCTTTTTCCCAGAGTCTATCAAACATATTATTGTGACGGTTGTATTCTCCCCCAAACGCAACTTTCCATCAAAGAGAGCGTTGTGTGACAACCCGAAAAACGTATGACTTCAAGAAATCTGCGGCTGTTACAGCATTGTAACCGTTTTTTACCACAATATTGAACTACTTTGAAAAATAATTTTTATTACTGATCGTTTATTTAAGCCAAAGGATATAGACTGTCTGAACAAGATCGGTGGTTTGGTGGCTAGATTTCAGAATACCACGGCCATCTCATTTGTAAGGCTCCGACTTTGAAAGCTATTTTAGACATTTCAGAAATTTGTGATCTCGTCTTCGATAAGAATCCAATACGTGCCTGTCTCAGTTTAAGCAGTAAAATCGATCATATTTTTCTCCCAAAACAAACGTGTTGGATGTCTAAATACGGGGTTTTTTGGTAGAAAAGCTCTGCTGGTTAGTTTGTTTTTGTTTGATTCACTGTTAGTGTAGAGATTTTAATGTTGTGTGTTGCGTCAAACATGAGATCTAAGCTTTAACCTGATATACAACAACACACAGTACTCATCACGCGATGGGGGATTCAATTCATTGCTGAATGTTCCGATCCTTTGCTCAAACGAATTAATTGCTTTTGGTCCTTGTCTAACGCTCCTGAGGATAGGTAATGTCTTTATTTCCTTGCTTACGGTCGAAGGAAATTTATTTCCAAACACTCGGTGGCCATAGCATGCCTAGTTCTGTTATATAAACAAATGCCTTTGGAGTTGTTTTCTTTCTCTTCTCTTGTCTTGAACTCCGACCGTGCCCTTCAGTGCTAGTGGCATCGCAATATCTTGCTTTGATCATTAAGACATTCATACCTCCCTGCTGTATTCTTCCTCTGGGTGATAAGAAAAATCGTCGATAGGAACAGCAATTTCATCATTGCTTTTAAGATATCAGCGTGCAAATTTCGTTGATTTCCATCTTCAGTTCTCGCAGCTTGTGTTCTTAATTGTATTAGCTTTCCACTTTCCAACTCCACAAAAGTATATTCAAGAGGATAGGACGAAAAATCATCCGCTTTTCAATCTTCGTATGCTCTGATCGATGCCATTCATATCAGTTCACTTCATGATACATAAACAGTCGAGCAAGAGTATACGCATTTCTACTGCCCCTTGAAACTTACGAACCTTAAGCAAAGAGGACTCTGGGGACAAATACAATACTTACCAGGGGAGGGACAGAAAAAATGTTTCATCCAAGTTTAATGAATAAATTAATCAGAATCGAGTGAGTGAGTGAGTGAGTGAGTGCAATCGAGTGCCTCCTATACCTCATGGCATGACTACGTCATCCATGAGCTAAAAACGACGTAAGTGACCCGGAC
Source organism: Pachyseris speciosa (assembly GCA_016490735.1). Taxonomy (NCBI): domain Eukaryota; kingdom Metazoa; phylum Cnidaria; class Anthozoa; order Scleractinia; family Pachyseridae; genus Pachyseris; species Pachyseris speciosa. The sequence goes on from JAEMWC010001043.1 coordinate 252,303, forward strand.
ATAAATTGCATGATAATTTTAGCAGCGGATACAGAGCTACCTTAAATTGTCGATAATTTTAATGCGTTCATTAAGAGAGTATTTAATTATTGCTAACTGAAAGAGGTAAGGGCAGTAAGACGAACAAATTTATTTCACTCTTTAAACACGATTCAGCTTTGATGAAGAGCAAGGATATGAGCTGGAAGAGATGGATCATGAAGTGGATAAATGGGAAGTTTCACGTGACCGTATAGTGCTGCGAGAGGTTATTGGCTCAGGGGCGTTTGGAGTGGTCTGGAAAGGAAGTTTGAAGAAACCAGGTCGAGGCCATGGAAGACAGGTTATTGCGGCAAAGTGCTTTACACGTAAGAAACCGCTGGTTTTCATCTACAACGATATTGAATTACCATATTTGTAAGGTAGTTAAGTTTTAAGGCAGTGATTCCAGCAGTTAATGTCCTAGCTACCCACTTGTTGAGTCAAAGGTGAACTTCATTCCTATAAGAACTTAGCTGGTTGTTGATGTCCCTTGCCTCTGCATCCTTCAAGTTGTTTTCTCATAACTATGTATTGTGTTGCTCGGTTTATCTACAAGCTCTCTCCTGAATGGGCCCGTTATTGAAATTTAAGGGTAGTGTTTAATGATTTAAATAGGGGGTGGGTGATCTAATAATGATTCTGCTGGCCCCTTTATGAAAAAGAAACTTTTGGCGTTTGAGGCTGTTCAACGGTCACTGCATAACTGCGATGATCATTCACATATTCATTAGACAAGGACTCTAGCTCGTCTATTATATGTTAAGTTTGCTTGGCATTCATTGTTCTTTAATCTTCTGTATCAGCCAGCTCAGGGGCAGAAGGAAGAAAAGCACTGATGAGGGAGATTGAGTTGGGAAAATAACTTGAAGAAAACTCTCAACCTAACATCGTCACCTTCATTGGTTGCGTTACAACACGAAGTAAGTTTTTTTGTAGCAGATCGAGGACGAAAGAGCCTGGGGCAAAATCCATTCTTCTTCTTCTTCTTCTTCTTCTTCTTCTTCTTCTTCTACGTTTCCCTAAATTTTTACTTTCATGTTTCAACATGGTTTTGCAGGATCTTGTCAACCCAATTTTGGCTGTTGTTTGTATTCAGCAAAAAGATTCTTGAGAGGCCTTGGCATGTTCTCTTCATCCCTTAACTGGCTTTTAAATTGACTTTTAGTTTTTTGGTGCTCTTCTCATTTTTGTTTAGGGAACGTTCCCATTATGGGACGATTGTTCCTATTTGGAGTTGTCCTATAGTATGAAAAAGAACAAATTGTTATGAAAAATAGGAACAAAGTGTTCATTTAAAGCTAAAAAGGAATCTTTTGTTCCGAATTTTTAACATTGAACTGAGGAACGTTTTGCTCCGAAATGAGTCGCTTAGGGACACATTTTCCCATTGGTATTGTTCCTCTTTTTATAATTGTGGTCCTTTTTATTCACTTGAGGAACAACTGTTCCTGTTAGTGCGTCCCTTTCAGAATAAGTGTTTCTTTATGCTGGCATGCGGAACTTTCGTGGAACAATTTGTACCTAACCATTAGTTCCTATTGATGTAAAATGGTTCATATTAAGAAGATGGTTTTTCTTTTGTACATTTGTTCAACAGAACCTTTCTTCTAGTGCTGCCATCTGTGTTTTTGGCGCTTTTGAATTGAATTACATGGCAAAACGTTTGGTGTAGTGTTTGAAGTTTAAAGACTTCTTTAAAGTTTGAAACAACACGAAACAGAGGGCGCTATCCATTTGGGCAAAAATTTCGGTTTGAATTTCCCGGCTGTGACTAAAAGTGGGACGGGGACGTGGGACTTGGGACGCGAGGACACGGAGACGCCGGGACGTGGGACGCGGGGACGCGGGGACGCGGGGACGCGGGGACGCGGGGACGCCGGGACGTGGGACTCGGGGACGTGGGGACGTGGGGACGTGGGGACGTGGGACTCGGGGACGTAGGACTCGGAGACACCGGGGCGTGGGACTCGGGGACGCGAGGACGTGATAAACAAACAATACCGGAATTTTCCGCTGAATTTGCAATTTACAGTTCTCGGTGGTTAAGAGAAAGGTATTACATGATGGAGTTTGTCAGCAGACCAGTAGCCATCGTCCTTGTTCTGCCGGATATGTTTGCTTGCCTATTTTACCGTGAGAGCCCTGGGAACACAATAGCTTCAGCGCAGGGGATCTTATACCTCGTGGGCAGCCATGGAGGACTTTCCTGGTAAGTAACTGTGTTTTCTTGTTAATCCTTTGACATCCGTGCCTTATGCTTGCTACTTTCGATGCTGATGTGCTCACCTTAATCAGTAATGCTTAATTTACTTTAGTAAATGATCCATTCCAGTTCCTATCGAAATCTCAAACAATAATTTTTGTAAGGATACATATGAATGTTGTGCCGCGTAGCACTAGGAACACAAATAGTGGAATAGAGAATTAACTCTGAAGTGTAAATTAAAGTGCTACTTAAACCCATTAATAACCCACTGGGCGTTAGCCCTAGTAAAGGGAAACAGGGAACCACACGAGGCAAAGAAAAAATCTTTTGACCTCGGTGGGAATCGAACCCACGACCTCCGGATTAGATCTACCGTTACTCTGCCGACTGAGCTACAAGGTCGCACAGAGAAAGTCGGGGACGATTTTAGATGGTGAATCGCGGCAAAGAGAAAGTAAGGGTACATATGAATGTTGTGCCGCGTAGCACTAGGAACACAAATAGTGGAATAGAGAATTAACTCTGAAGTGTAAATTAAAGTGCTACTTATTCATGGGTTTAAGTAGCACTTTAATTTACACTTCAGAGTTAATTCTCTATTCCACTATTTGTGTTCCTAGTGCTACGCGGCACAACATTCATATGTACCCTTACAAAAATTATTGTTTGAGATTTCGATAGGAACTGGAATGGATCATTTACTAACGTAAATTAAGTATTACTGATTAAGGTGAGCACCATCAGCATCGAAAGTAGCAAGCATAAGGCACGGATGTCAAAGGATTAACAAGAAAACACAGTTACTTACCAGGAAAGTTCTCCATGGCTGCCCACGAGGTATAAGATCCCCTGCGCTGAAGCTATTGTGTTCCCAGGGCTCTCACGGTAAAATAGGCAAGCAAACATATCCGGCAGAACAAGGACGATGGCTACTGGTCTGCTGACAAACTCCATCATGTAATACCTTTCTCTTAACCACCGAGAACTGTAAATTGCAAATTCAGCGGAAAATTCTGGTATTGTTTATTTATCACGTCCTCGCGTCCCCGAGTCCCACGCCCCGGTGTCTCCGAGTCCTACGTCCCCGAGTCCCACGTCCCCACGTCCCCACGTCCCCGCGTCCCCACGTCCCCGAGTCCCACGTCCCCGCGTCCCCGCGTCCCCGAGTCCCACGTCCCGGCGTCCTCATGTCCTCGCGTCCCAAGTCCCACGTCCCCGTCCCACTTTTAGTCACAGCCGAATTTCCGAAATACTCAGGTGTCAAATGGAACGGTTTTTTCCACTTCAGTAAACCGGTCTCGTTCCATTGGCATAACGTAGATTCCGCCATCTTGACTTCGACATGTGACAGCAAATGGGGAGCCGAGTGTCTCACCGAAATGAAATGCCAAATGGAACAGAAAATTTCCCGGTAATTCCGATATTTCGGAAAAATGGACAACCTCGAGAGGTTGACCAAAATTTTCGAGATGAACTTTCCGGAAATTACCGTTCCATTTACCTCTGAACCGAAAATTCCGAAAATTTTTACCAAATGGATCGCGCCCAGAGTCAATAGCAGATTCTAAAAGACTTTTCGAGGCGCTTTTTAACTTGTCCGGGCAAGCTAAGGCTGAACACCATCGCACAAACGCTATACTAATGTCGCCAAATTCAGTTCGCTAAAGAATAATGCACTGTAGCATACAGAGGCATGCATCAGCAAGGTTGAGCTTGCACCATGCAGCCATTGTTGTAGGCGTGCACAAGCTTGCCCGTGCAGGCCCGAACCCATTTGGGATGAAACTCTCTGTCATGAATTTGACTACAATAAACGCGTTCCAAAGTAATTTGTGGTATTACATTTTACAGAAATTCCGTGCATGATAACAACAACGCACTGAAGAATTTTGCCAATCGGTGCGAAGTAGGGCATTTCATCGGAGGAAACTTTGGTTTCCATCAAGTTCATAGGAGGCACGATTTAAAATATGACAATTCCGTCAAAATCGCACTATTTATTCCATTTTGAGCAAGCCTAATAACAAGAATACATTTTACTTTTTCCAAATTAGAAATTCCGAATTTCGGAGCCCCTCAACCCTTAACCGAGGTAAAACGGTCATTCTATTTAACTTGAGAGGTATTCCGAATTTCGGAGCCCCTCAACACTTATTCAAGGAAAAACAGTCATTACTATTTAACTTGAGAGGTATTCCGAATTTCGGAGCCCCTCAACACTTATCCGAGGAAAAACGGTCATTACTATGAGGTATTCCCAATTTCGGACTCCCTCAACAGTTATACGAGGAAAAACAAATTACCATTATTATTTAACTTGAGAGGTTTCTCCGAATTTCGGACCCCTTCAATACTTGTCTTGGAAAAAAAAACGATCATCGGAGATCTTCAGCTCTTATCCTAGGAAAAACAATCGGTTCTATATATCCACCTCGAAAGGTTGTCCGAATTGCGGGTCCTCTCAACACTTGTTCCAAGATTAGCACAGTCTTTACAAACCAGTAAACAGAGGTACCCAACGACAAGTTTCGGTAATATCTGTTCGGTGGAGGGTTGTTCGCCTTGGACTTTTGGCGGCGATTAAATAGTACACTCGGATTTTCGTAAGTAAAACGTGGCCTAAAAGATACGTAATGTGGAAATCATAATCCCAGAGGTTTTCGGATAAGTCGTTATTGCTGTTTTTGGCAGTAAAAAACGTCAGCTAGCATTTTCGGAACGAAAAAAAGGTTCCCTAGAAAGTTCATTTCAGCTAGTATTTTCTCAAAGAAAGATTTTGTTCCCTAAAATTTTCGGGCAATTAACATTTCAGCTAGGGAATCCGAACAGACCGAAGTTTTCTAGCTAACCAAAACATCACTTCAAACAGACTTCAAACACCATAAGGTACTTAAAAATGCCTTTCTACAGCTTTTGGTTGCTTTGGCTCGTTGGGTGCCCCTGAGTAAAAGAAACGCGTTTCATTGCTGTTAGAATTAAACACGTTACAACATAAAATGAAATTTAGAACAAGATCTAACGAAAAAATATTTACTAGTTTAATAACTATTGATGATAACTCATATATTGTATTTCAATGAAAACAAAAGACAGCCTGTTACTGAGCGCCTTCGGACGAACCAACTTTCTCTCTGAGATTTGCAACAAATTTACTTTTTCTCCTTCCTGTTTGCCCAACGAAGATGCTGTTCCTCCTCACCTTCAAGCCTGCTACCATCCCATTTCCTAAAAAAATGGCAACACTTGCATCAAACGAGAACTGACTAACATATATATCACATTAATATACAAACACAGCCAACGGCTTCTGTAAAATCTGTTTGCATGTTTAAGTGGTTTAATTGAGGTCATTTAAACAGTGTAAAATAAAGTTGAAGTTGAAGTTTTAGGAAAGCGATGGTCGAACAATCTAGACGATTGTCTGAATAAAGGCGAAACAAGGCATTTTACGTTCCATGCAACCACTGAAGAGAAAGTTCCTTACCTGGATTATCCTTTCCTTTTTTATAGGCCGACGGCGCGCTTACATCCAGTAAACATCAATATTCTAGTCCTTTCGAACTTTTCAAAGCAAGGCCATTTCCGACAATCTTCGCTTTACCATCAACAACCTGTAATGAACCACAACTTCGCTGCTTGGGACAATGTTGTTATCAGGAACTGAAACACTGATTACTAAAGCAAGGCTAGTGATTAACTAACAGAGCTCTTGTGTGCTGATCTCACTTATTCCAAGCTGACAGTGAGCTACGTGACTATTTTCTTAGCATTTACATTTTCTCACAGTTCATATTTGTTTAGAAGAGGTGTGAAAAAGCGGCAAAGAAACAGCAAAGAAACAGAATTCTTTGTTCAACTGATTTTTTTGCATAGATTTTGTCTGTAGCAGATGACAAACCAGACTTAAAGTCAGGGGCGCTGGCGCTTCAAAGTTTCCAGATAAAAATCTGGTTTCCAAATCTACTGGGTTGTAGTTGTCAGTTGCAACAAACACAGCTTATCCCTTTGATCTAGATTCAGTGGTCGGTTTTGTTATTGTCAAGTTGCAATCCCGGGGGGGGGGGGGGTACTCCCATAAAGTCCGGATAGGTGTGTGCCGCGAAGGGTCTTAAACCCTGACCTTATTTAAGGAACAATCCAACAAAAATTGATACCCTATTTAAGGCCCAAATCCGAAAAATGACATCCTATGCAAGGGAAGAACAAAAACTCAAAATAGCTTGAACAGGTCAACTTTATTTCCTTAAAATCGCTTTGGCAATACTTTAACTTTGACAGATCATTTGTTTTCCGCTTAACTTGGTGTTTACACCCAGCTATTTTTGCTGATACAAATTTAGGCACCCTATCTAAGGATCACACCGGGACACTATGCCAACGTAGCCGAAAAGGATACCCTATTTAAGGATCGAGAACCTCAAAAAACCATACCCTATTCCGCGGCACGTACCCATATAGCCCATATAGGGGAGTACCCCCCGGGGTTGCAATCAACTCGGTCATTTCAAAAATTACACTAACCTAATGTTAGTTGATAGTTGGAACCGTCAGTGATACAGCAAGGTTATAGAGTATTTAACGTCCCTTGTCTGTCCCGTCGTTGGTAGATATATGTTCGACTTGTGGTGTGAGAAATAAAATTCTTCCCAGAGTCGTTCAAGGTGACAGAACTATGCTTGGAAGCCGGCTTCTAATCTTTCATTTCCGATAAAGTGAACAATAACCTATTCTTTGCCCACAAATTTAATCTAAAAGGTATTACATACGCAATGAGACGCGGGTGCTCGTGTGGTTGTTCGAAATGGAACTGTCGAATAGCCCATCAAACATTCCTGATGTCTCCACTGCTTCGCTTGAAATATTTCAGACGATAGTTTTGATGATACGTGTCCGAGTTCTTGCACTAATTTATGTCATAGTATTCCAATCAAGGAAACTGCTTCTGCTCCTCAAGACAGTCGAACGATCAGCGAACGATCTTTGTCAGTTCAGATTCGCAACCCGAAATTGAAGTATTTGACAAGACCGCGACCTCTGGTGAGTATTAACATTTGCTTGTATGTTAAATTTCCCTTTTTTATAACTTTGGTTGTCTAGGCTAGATTTTTACATGGTATTCTTTTCAGTTCAACGAACAATCGTGCGTCTGTGAAATGAGGCGCAAGTTCAGGTTACTGTAAACGTTCGGGGATAAAAATTTTCAACATTTAACAGGGGCACCCAACGACAAGTTTCGGTAGATATCTGTTCGGTGGAGGATAATCCGCATTGGGATTTCGGCGTCGATTAAAGAGTGTACTCGCATTTTCGTAACTAAAACGTGGCCTAAAAGATTCGCAATTGGGAAATTATAGCCCCTGAGGTTTTCGGAAAGGTCGTAATTGCTGTTTTTGGCAGTCAAAAACGTCAGCTAACATTTTCGGAAAGAAAATAGTTTCCTAGCAAGTTCCTGGAAAGTTCATTTCAGCTTGAATTTTCTCAAAGGAAGATTTTTTTCCCTAACATTTTCGGGCAATTAAAATCTCAGCTAGGGAATCCGAACAGATGAACTTCTTCTAGCTTATGAAAACACCACTTTAAACAGACTTCAAACACCATAAGGTACTTAAAAATGCCTTTCTACAGCTTTTGGTTGATTTGGCTCGTTAGGTGCCCCTGATTTAAGTTTTGCTCTTGTTGATTACACGAATAATTAATGTAGCAATTAGCAAAAGAAAATTTCCAAAAAAAGATTTCCGTGAGCAGTTAATAAATACGGTAGCTGAAGGTGTCGAAATACGTTAATTCAGCAGTCTTTTAACATTTTTCGTGTGTTTTTACCTTCATTCGGAATCTGGACTCCCGTTTACATCAACTTTCGAGTAAATTTCGAGCCGGTGGTATTTTATTTTATTTTCAGATATGTTTTCAACACCAAATCCATTTCTTCCGATCATAACCGGAGGATAAATACTCTGTAACATATTTGGGGAACTCATAGTCCGGGTTCCGAAATTCTGAAACCGGTCTTGGTGTTGGTAGGGGCTTCCGATTGGCGTTATTAGGGGCTTCCGAAATTCGGAAACGTCTTGGCGTTGTTAGGGGTTTCCAAAATTCGGAAACGTCTTGGTGTTGGTAGGGGTTTCCGAAATTCGGAAACGTCTTGGCGTGATTAGGGGTTTCCGAAATTCGGAAACGTCTTGGTGCAGGTAGGGGCGTCCGAAATTCGGAAACGTCTTGGCGTTATTAGGGGTTTCCGAAATTCGGAAACGTCATGGTGTTGGTAAGGGCTTCCGAAATTCGGAAACGTCATGGTGTTGGTAAGGGCTTCCGAAATTCGGAAACGTCTTGGCGTTATTAGGGGTTTCCGAAATTCGGAAACGTCTTGGTGCAGGTAGGGGCTTCCGAAATTCGGAAACGGCTTGGTATTGGCAAGGGCTTCCAAAATTCGGAAACGGCTTGGTGTTGGTAAGGGCTTCCGAAATTCTGAATTAGGAGCTTCCGAAATTCGGAAACGTCTTGGCGTTATTAGGGGCTTCCGAAATTCGGAAACGTCTTGATGTTGTTAGTGGGTACCGAAATTCGGAAACCTCTTGGTGTTATACTAGGGGCTTCCGAAATTCGGAAACGTCTTGATGTTGTTAGTGGGTACCGAAATTCGGAAACGTCTTGGCGTTATTAGGGGCTTCCGAAATTCGGAAACGTCTTGATGTTGTTAGTGGGTACCGAAATTCGGAAACCTCTTGGTGTTATACTAGGGGCTTCCGAAATTCGGAAACGTCTTGATGTTGTTAGTGGGTACCGAAATTCGGAAACGTCTTGGTGTTATACTAGGGGCTTCCGAAATTCGGAGACGTCTTGATGTTGTTAGTGGGTACCGAAATTCGGAAACCTCTTGGTGTTATACTAGGGGCTTCCGAAATTCGGAAACGTCTTGGCGTTATTACGGGTTTCCGAAATTCGGAAAGGTCAATTGGTTTTTAAGCAGTTCCAAAATTAGGAAAATCTGTATTAAGTGAAACCATTGATTTGTGCTGAGAAAATTTGCGCTTCCGAGTAAAATAAGAATTCCTTCTTCTAAATTTTAGCACGATTTTAAGATTCCGAGTTAAATTCGCTCCTGTACTAAGGCGCGATTTTCAAATTCCATGCAAAATGTAAGTGTACTTTTCTGCCAAATCTTTAATGTTTTCCGTTGAAACTTCAAACATTCCTTGGTTCAAATTAATGATTCCGACTGATATAGCAATTTTATTTGTTAAAATAAGCGATTTTTTGCTTGAATCTAAGTAATTGCTCTGAATTTTCCGAAAATGTAATGCCACAATTTAGTTTGTAACGCGTTAATAGTAATTAGCTCGGGCAAGAAGGGACAAGTGCTGACAAGCTCCAAATTAAATGATGGCTTCATTGTTTGCCAATGGGTCTGATTGTTTCGTCGTTTTTTGCTAAGTGCTACAAACAAGTGTGTTGGCTAATCAGTTCCTCTTTTTCAAGAATGAACAAAAAGGTCAAAGTCGACTGGTCTACAATTAATGGTGCATCGCCCAAACCAAAAAGGCTTCACTTAGAAAAAGAAGATACGGACAGCTTGTATCATTGTCCAATTCAGGCATGCGAACACGAAGGATTTCAAAGTCAGCGTGAATGCAGGAAACATGTCAATTCTAAGCACAGCTGGTTCTTTTATTTTGACGAAAAACTCGAGCTGACAGAACTTCAACATTCATTGCAAGTGCCGGACACTAAGTTATCAAAGACCACTACAGATGACTGTGAATCAAGCCGAAGGTGGTGTCATTGTTGTACCTTCATTTTCAGTCTCCGACCATATTGGCAAGGCATTCGCGAAATGGTTGACTGGTAGTGGTGGGGGTTGCAAGAAAGATCGCACAGCTCAACAAATAGTGAAAAGAAGCTTTAAATTTCTGAAATTTTGTTGTGAAGACGAGGAAGAATTGACGTTTGAAGTCATAGACTACAGTCTGTGCTCCCCGAATCTTTTGTTCAAATTCATAGACTACTTGCAATACGAGTGCAAACTCGGACAGGGTGGGCGATTGGGCTACATAAAGGCAATTTCCGAACTAATGGAGTTTAGAAAACTCAATGGGGTATCCTACGCAGTGCTGCGAAACCTATCTGCTACTGAGTTGTACCTTAAGAGAGCTCGAAAGACAGTGGCAAAAATGATGAGATTGCAGTGGACCCGAGAACTGGACATCGAGAAATTGGAAGCTCGAGGTCACTGGGCGACAAAGGAGGAATTGCTGCAAGTAGTGACATTTCACTTGCCACGTTACGAAAACATCGTAAAGACGTGCAAGAGCAATCCAGGTCAAGTGAACCCATCCGACTTAACATTTGCCACGAGATTTTTGTCGATGTACTTGTTCATTAAAGTGAAGAGGTCACGCCCTGACTTATCAGTACTTGACAGTCGACATGGTTAGAGCAGCGAACGAGAACAAGGGATTTATTGACCAGAAAAAGTTCAAGACTGCTAGCAAATACGGGTTTGACTCCTTGGTTCTGACCGATGCAAGCATGCAGGTGCTCGATAGTTACATCAATTTCGTGAGGCCATTGCTAAGACCCCAGTGCAAGTTCGTTCTTGTTACGAGAAACGGAGGCCAACACGGCAAGCTGGGCGACGTCATGAGTAAACTAGTGGTTGACGCAATCGGAAAGTACATACCCGACGCGCTATCGTCAAATCTTCGAAACGCAAAGCCTCAATCAGCTCACTAGCAAAGAGCAAAGGATTTTGTCGGAAGATCAGAAACACAGCTCGGCCGTCGCCAAAGTTCACTATCAAAAGCAAAGGTCGCGCGAAGTTGCTGTGAAGGCTCACGAGTGTCTGCAAAAGCTACAAGGTACCAAAGGCTCTGAGGTGGATAATGAGGTGAGCGCGAGGTTTAGCGATGCAACTTCAAGTTTTGCAGCACTGACTGAAAACACAGAATCGAAAAGCGTGCCATTTGAGGGGGATTCCCCACCGACAAGCCGATTGCGAACCCAAAGAACTCATCGTCGTGTACTGAAATCCACGTCAGAGGAGGACGATTTTTTTCAAGAAATGAATGGATAAGCACAGATTTAGGCAGTGGACGGCTATTCTAAGAGATCCCGATTTTCAGTTTCAAGACGGAAGAACGGCTGACTCTGAAGAAAAGGGTTGCAATTAAATTTTCTTTGGAGTAATGCACCTGAACTGAACACTTTTCTAAACGCCCAGATACATTTGTATTCCACTTCTGCTACTTAGAAAGCCCGTCCTCCCTTGGCACTAAAATATAGACCACAATACTGTAAGTTGCAATTTTGTTAGAGATGGCCACACTTGTGTTCGCTACAAAGGACTATTAATCAGCCATTTGATCTCATTTCTGTCTCCAAATTTGCCGAAGATTCATCAAACTAACAAAAGATAATTTTAACAACCACAATGTGACATATAGCTTGCCCGAATGACCAAACGGCTATTGCTGGCTGGACTGAAAAATACCCAGTTATGGTGTTGGTTACACATTTTGCCTCTGTCATACTATTCACCCATCCCACGCTCTGGGAATGCTCGATGGACGACTATCACTGAATAACGGGCAGGGTCACCGTTAGGTGTGGTCAGTTCAAGCCAATACATGATCGCAGGCCACAACGATTTGTTGAACAGAGTTGGATTTTCATCGAGAAATTGTTGAGAAAACGTACTCCGGTACTGGACTTGGTCAGGAGCCCACTTGGTTCATGCTCTTCTTCACTATCGTCGCTCTCCTCGTGTATGCTTCCCTTCTTCTTTTCGTTTGTTGATATCGCCCTAAAGAAGGACGCTGTGTTTGGTGTAGCTGTGAAAAGGGAACAAATCGTTTTTCAGGTCCGTATGACATTAATGAATAGTTGTCTTAAGTGAAAACTAACCTGAAACGGCTTTGTCGCAAATGTCGCGCTTTTTACAGATGGAGTTCCATGCTCTATGAAGGTTCTTTTCTTGAACGTTCCATACACATTTTGCGCCAATAATACTGCACTGTCCAGCAATAAGGAGGCCTATGTAGCATAAGGTTGCTCCTCGCATGGCCTCGCTGTTCAACTGCTTACGTGCTGTTTTCGCTCGATGCATCTTCGGCAAATTTGGAGACAGACATGACATCAAACGTTTGCTTAAATAGTGGTCCTAATCTTGAAAAACTGATACGAATAAATTAATTTCATCTGTCACGTATTAATCTTGTTTTATAGTTGTTTTCCCCTCAAGAGAGTTACACTTTTGTTCTCAACTCTTCCTGTGGTTACGGGGACCTTAGATATATTTCTCAGCTTCGTTAGGACCTAAAGATTCGAACACAATAGTTGAAACATTCCCTGAATGGCTCGCTGTTTCACAATAGTCACAGCTTTATTTTCCATGTTCTTGTAAGCTCTTCAGCAGAAAGCAATTGAGGACGGAAATTAGCGTTAATTTGACTTCAGGACGCTTGTAACTAACGTTACGCAACCTTATCTACATACATACATACATACATACATACATACATACATACATATCCTTTATTTAAACACGATGAAAGTTTAAAGCATATGCTTGTGGGGCCGTGATCTCGCACTTTCACGACAAATTCTTAGCGGACAATAAGTTGGCAGGAAGTGTTGACGATTCAACTTGAAGAAAAAACGATTTGCCGACTTTTCGTGGCTTGTTGCTTTTTTTTTTCGCTCACATGTTTTGTATAAACTGTGTGCTAGAGATCAAGTGATGGAAAAGTGTTTTGATCTAGCTGGTGTTGAAATTATTAAAACTTCTTCCCACAAGATGTTGGTGGGTGGTGTTGTTATGGCAAGTTTAAGGCCAATTTTAAAAATGTAGGCTGCTAGTCTTCAAAAAGTTACAGTCAAGATGCAACTTCTATTCCCGTTAAATCCGTCATTTCCGTTCTGCAGAAGAAGCTTATATGAATTGAAACTTGACACTGCTGGTAAAATGATCAAGTTTGATACTACAGCAAACACAGCATCATTCAAGGACGTAACCGACGGATTGTACGGATTAACTGTTCTAAATTTCTGTAAATAAAGAAGAAAAAGATGAGATATCCATATTCCCGCTAAATCCGTTAAGCCCGTCAAGCCCGTTTCATATCAGAGGTTTATATTGGTTAGAACTTGCAGTGCCAGCAAACTGCTAAATTGTAATACATTAGCAACAACAAAAACTCCTGTAAGGACGGAAACCGCGGATTTAACGGGGATATAAATATTTAACTAGTTACTTCTCACAATTACTGTAAGTGTCTTTATAAATATTATATATGTATAGATTCCTGAATAATACTTACAGTAAAAAAGAGAATTAAATGATTAGATATTCATATCCCGCTAAATCCGTTATTCCCGTTTTATAGCAGAAGTGTACACTGCTTGAAACTTGCAGTGTTAGCGAAATGATGAAACGTAATATGTTAAGAAAAACACAACCTCCTGTAAGGACGGAAACCACGGATTTTACGGATTTAACGGGGATATGAATATTTAACTACTTACTTCTCACAATTACTGTAAGTGTCTTTATAAATATTACATATATAGATTACGGCATAGAAAGTGCGACGTACGGACTTTTATTCACGAGTTGCAAAACTTGGGAAAACGAACGAGTGAGCGCAGTGAACGAGTGAGTTTTCCAAAGTTTTGCAACGAGTGGATAAAAATCCGTACAAAGCACTTTCTATGCTGTAATTTGTTTATTATATATATATATATATATATATATATATATATATATATATATATATATATATATATATATATATAACGAGAATTAAACCTATACTTGTTTTTCCCGATTCAATAAGCTTACATGAAGAACAGCAAAAATTCAAGACTGATCTACATGACCGAGCGTAATAAAAAAACATGTCCGGTTTCCAGGACAGCAACAAGTAGACAAAGAGGCTACACAAGCTTACATGTAAATATCACTTGCTATTTAGAATGACTGAAAAATACGGGAGAATTTGTAAATACAAAGAGTGAAATGTTCTCGCTTGTCCTTAATCCGGCTGTCAGATTCAATCATGTGATGGCGGCGCTTCGCGCTATGCAACAACAAATTCGCACTCTGTTGACTTACACTGTTTATAGAAATGTTCAATGTTCCTCCTTGAATGTTCGCCCTCTTGTTTTTGTTCGATTGCGTCCCAATAAAATCATTTAACGGTAAATCCAGTGGAACAAAAAGGGAAGCCGAAGCCATGTTTTTGAAACACAAACTTCGAGCGGGCGCTGAGTTGAAACCCGCGCTTCTCGGAAGCCATTTGAGTGCTTTACTCTGATTGGCTGAGCGATTCTACTCTGGACGGTGATTGGTTATATTTTCACATGTGAAGAATGCTGTACGCGAAGCTGATTGGACGTATCGCTTTCTTCACATATGAAAATATAGCACATATAGAATTCTATTTGCAAGGTTTATTGCCTAAAATTCTCGCTTTATATATAATAAATTTACATATTCCTAATTATTAAAAACTGAACTACGGATATCAGATTTCCAGCATTTTCATTGGCTAGCCGGACACAGGCTCTCAGCTCATATACCTGCACTACCTTATATGGTCAATGAACGCTACAGCAACAGAGAAAGCTCAATATAATTTTTCCTTCGACGGGGCAGCCATTAAAACATGAATCGTCTCGCACCCGCGGAATTAGAAACGAGTAGAAATTTCGAAACTGGAACCGAAATACAAATTCAATTACGAATACGAATACGAATTCAACTTTTCGTTGCTGAGTGTTTTAGAACGACAACAGACAGTGCTGTGATCGTGTTAAAAAATTTGTTGCAGCGTTGATGTTTAGCTAATAGTAATACGCACTTTTTTACGGAAAAACTAAACTTGAAAATTGAAAAATAAACAAACATTAAAATGTTCTGACCTGTACTCGATGCAACGTATCAGTCACCAGCTTCAAACTTTCCGGTCACGGATATGATGTTTTCTAAACAAAAACGAGAGAAATCACCGTCCTTGTTATTCCTGTTCGGCCGCGGTTCCAGTTTTTGTTCCACGCATCAAGACAAATTTCTACAAGCCATTTCTTGAAGCATTGCCTGGACATCTTATCCCTCATATATCTTGTTTCCGACCAGGTCTGGTGAGACAATGTTCCAGTCCAAATAAATTGAAATTATGTCTCCATTTTGATGAAATTCGCCTGCACGGTGCTGTTGTTTTGATGGATTACAAATTCGCTTCCCTCGGCTCGTGCATCTACGCGAAAGCCGTTCCACCCTCTTTGAGCAATAACTGAATATTTTGTACTAAACTACAGGCCATTTACAACCATTCAAAGCAAATAATCTCTGCGCTATTTCCAAAAAGGACTCTAAACTGAAGCTTCAACGTTGCTCTCGGAAAGTTTCATTGAATTCATTCAACTTCGCTCGGAAACGTAGTAAGGTTTTCGCGCCCTTTTTGACTGTTTAGTCATGTGATGGACAAATGTTTCCTTCGTTTGGTTTTCTCTTTCTCTGAATTCCTTTCTTTCACTTTTTTTGTTCAGATTCGCAATTATGCGTCGTAGAGTTTTTAATAAAATAATTATTCTACTCGGGATTGCTGGATATGAAATTATTATAACCTACTCGGCGCTACGCGCGTCGTTGATTACTTATCACTTCATATCCAGCGCGCCCTCGTAGAATAAGGGAATAACATGACTTTTTTCGGGAATAATGTTTATTTGCGCCCTTGTAGTGTCATTTGCGGCCCTCGCGCTTCGCGCTCGGGCCGCAAATGACACTACAAGGGCGCAAATAAACAATATTCCCGAAAAAAGTCATGTCATTATCATTATTATCAATAAACAAGGCCAAATGATATCAAGAATGCGATAAACACAATAATACCAAACACAAATCCGATTTAACTTCAGCGTAGAATTTCCGCAGTAATTCATTTAGCTCAACCGGTGTTACACAATTGAAGTCAACTTTCAGCTTTCGTTTGTCGCACCATTTCTCGAATTTTTTGATCCCCCACGAAGTGGCTCTCTTTGTATTTTCCGCCTGACCTTTTGCTTCTAATTTGTCCAAATCTTCTAGCCCCAAATCTGATTTTTGACTGCTAATTTCTTCCATTACTTCAGTTTTCGCTCGAAGACGATTCGACGACTGAAAAAACTGCAGTTCAAAACCGGAGTTTCGCAAATGAATGGTTTTCCCGCGTCAACACTAGGCTTACTCTAATTGGTTAAAATCCATCGGATGATGAAGCAAGAACCAATCAGCTGTAGGGCTGATAATGCATTAGCAGCCCGCTGTCAGTCTTTTGCGGCCCGCTGAGCGTGTGTTTTGAAGAGGCCAATTTTCTATTTGGCCGCGTATATTGATAATAATAACTGTTAAATGACACTTACAGTAAAAAAGAGAAGTAAATGATTTGATATTCATAACCCCGTTAAATCGTGAAATCTTTCGTTTCCGTCCTTACAGGAGACTGTGTTTTTGTTAATAAATTACATTTCATCACTTCGCTGACACTGCAACTTTACTTTCAAGCAGTGTAAACTTCTGTTATAAAACGGGAATAACGGATTTAGCGGATTTAACGGGATATGAATATCTACTCATTTACTTCTCTTTTTTACTGTAAGTATTATTCAGAATCTATACCTATATAATATTTATAAAGACACTTACAGTAATTGTGAGAAGTAAGTAGTTAAATATTCATATCCCCGTTAAATCTGTAAAATCCGTCGTTTCCGTCCTTACAGGAGTTTGTGTTGTTGCTAATGTATTACATTTCATCAGTATACTGACACTGCAATTTCTAACCAATATAAACCTCTAGAATGAAACGGGGATGACGGGTTTCATGGGAATATGAGTTTATTTGAGTCAGTTTAAGGCCTTAGAAGGTCATGTTACAAGCTAAAGGCCTTAATGAGCACCAAAGTCATCGTTTTAATTTTTAAGCCAGTATGGGAACAAGTTGGACCTTGTCAGGGTGTCCTCCTCGTTCCTTGAAACAAGATGGTATCTTGAGTAGAGTTGCTTTCAACATTGCCATCCTCAGCCAAGTGAAACACAATTTGGTCCAAATTGAAGGCTTGTCGTTCAAATTTGCAGAATGGGCAGCTAAAAGGAAAATCAAGTCATTATTTTTACAGATGAGGTTCAAAAACTGCGAGGGAACAAGGAAATTTGGGAATCTTCTTTGTCTTCTTCTTCTTCTTGCTTTTTCACCTTACACAAAGTTGTGGATCCGCTTTCGTAGATTTTATACATGGTAGAGGTGTGGAGGTAGAAGTAGTTTCGGAGGGGAAGGATGATGGAGGGCGTTTTCCAATTGGGAGTTGTGGAGAAAATTCGAATGCCCTTAAATTCCACCTCGCCATTGTCTAATATTAACCCATAGCTGGCTGACAACATCTTACAAATACGACATGTCTTTCTCGATGCTTAAGACTAACGCATCAATAAATTGACCAAAACGAGGCTCCATAAAAAGTTTCAAACGTGCATCTTGGAGTGTGCCTTTGCAGGGAGTTTCTCAATTTTTCCGTATGATTTTGGAAACTTTCTCTTTTGTCTTCTTGGAGGGTGGGGGAGGGGGGGGGGGGTCATCCAGACTGTTAGCTTACGCAAGACGTTCCGTCAAGAAAGGGTCAGCCGCTACAACATTTTACTCCTTCAAATAGTGTATGTAATGCAAATAGTCCAGTTTTGAGTGCGCCATGACCGCTGAATAAAAGCACTGAGAACGCATTCATACAGGGTTAGCCTCAACCTAAAGTAAAATATTCACAAATTCCAGCGAGAAGATGACCTGTTTACAGCTCTATTGTTTAATTTTCAAACTGTGGCACCTTCCCGCCGGTATTTGTGAATATTTTACTTTAGGTCGAGCCTAACCCTGTATGAATGCGTTCTCAGTGCTTTTATTCAGCGGTCATGGCGAAAAAAAAACTGGACTATTTAGACATTTTGACGCCTGGTACGTTGTCTCCTCGAGCATTTTCTAGACAGCAAATGTCAACACAAAACATACAAAATAAGCTATTAATCGTCTTGACATGATTTGTTTTGAAACTGACTGCAAATTATTCTTCAGCTCTTGCAAGGTTTATTTTGAACTAACTTCGCCCTGTTTCTAGAGGATGGACAGTTTCAACTATTCAGTAACTTGCCTTGGTTTTTGTTGTATGTGTGCTCACAGTTCACCCAATTCTGATCATGGAGTACCTTCCCTGTGGAGATTTGCTAGGCTATCTGAGAAAAAGCCGAGGAATTGAAGACAAGTATCATCGTGGAGAGGGTGAGGCTGTGGAGCTGGAAACGTATGACCTGGTGTCATTCGCCAGGCAGATTGCAAATGGGATGATATTCCTTGGATCAAGAGGGGTATGTGGAGATTAATAGGTCGACAGATTAATAAAGCATTTGATTTTACCCTTTAAATCGGTCACTATTAAAACTAGAGACTATAATTAGTCTAAATTCGGGCCTGCAAAATCCCAGAGAAAAAGAGAAGTCTGTCCTCCTTACATCGGACAAGTTGCGTTTACGTTAATCATGATGTTGGAGCTTATTTCTTTGTACCCTGTCAGCATACGTCCCTTTAAAACTGCCGAATTGCTTTACAGGTCAACCATTGATAACAATAATAATACTTCTAAGAAAAAACGAAAGAAAACAAACAAAGCAATAAAAAAGAGAAGCCAAAAAAAAAAAAACAACAACAACAACAACAACCACTCGGAGAAGTTGCCACTACTATAGCTTGGCCCTGGGACAACCTGCTTGAGAAACAGTTACACTGACAACTATACCATAGATGATCAGCATAGCTGATAGGGAGAAAATAGTTTATATATATAAAAAAAAAATGACTAAGCACATTGTTTAAATCACAATTTCTCAGTGCTCAGCGTTTCAGAGTGAAAAAACCTAATCGAACGGTTTAGGATTCGAGATGTGGTCGCAGAAACCTCCAAAATGACTCATCGAAGCATCTCTTGCAGAAAAACAATGAAAACCGAATTTGAGTTTGAAAATATCTTTCGTGCAGAGTTGCATGCAAGATCAACTGCACTGAAGGTCACTCAAGTCTTGTGCGCGACACATGAAGATGACCGGAAGTGAGGTTTGTCTGAAACACTTGCGGGTCTACCGTGAACGGCGTGTGCGTTTGTTGGTGTAACTCCTGTACTTTTCTTTTGCCATGTAATTACTTTGGAAATAAAATAAAATAAAATGAAATGAACTGCGCTGAGCGTAAGTTTGCCACAGCTTTACGTAGGCATGTTGATCCTTCGAAGCTTCGACTGACGAGAGAAAAGACAGGAAAAACTGCAAGCTCAACAAAAAGCTCGAATCCGGAGATAGTTCGTTTTTTTTCGGTGCCTGATCGTTAGCGTTAGGCAGAAACGCCGAAAGTAAGCTTTGTGGATGAAAAATAAGACAAAGGCCGTTTTAGGACTCGGGTGTTTCACGGCCCGAGTAATAACGTTGTCCTACTAGAGCCCAGGAAGCTCATATTTATCATCCCTAAGTTCTCATGAATGTTGTTGTAAAAAGTGACTTATTGTTGCTGTGTCCATCAGGGAACATTCTGTGAACCAATTTATAAGTTGACCTGATTAATTAACCTAAATTCGCCTAAATTAACCTAAATTGAATTAGTCATAAATAACCTAAATTAAAGGTGTGGTCGCCTCAGTTATGATGACAAAAAAATATGTAACTATTTATACATTCAGAGGCTTCCCCTGGAAATACTCAATTATTCATCGTTACAAATATATACGATCAACTGGTAATTTGCCTGATTCGATGATTAAATGATAATTTCTTATCAAGTTTAAGAAATCTTTTAATTCATAGAGAATTCCTACTTTATATCTATTACATCTAGCACATGAAATGGCTGTCATTAAGACCCAAATCGATCTCGATACACCAAGGATTTGAGAGAGCATAACGCGAATATACTGTTAATTTACTGTTATCTGTAAACACGTAATTAACAAGCTGTTACAAGGGTAAGATGCTGACATACAGAATCGTCCGCCAAAAAGGTAGGCTGTTTTTATAGGTTTTTGTTTGTTTGCAATCCAAATAAGTCAACCCATTTTAAATTTTAATAGAATAATATGTACATACTAAACGTTCATTCATTCATTCGTTCGTTCGTTCGTTCGCTAATCATTCCCTTCAAAAGACCACTTCCTCTACTGCTGCCAAAATGGTGCCACCACCACCACTACCACAACCAATTCCACTGCCATTACTACCACCACTACTGTGCCAGCCCAACGACCACTGCCACTACCACTAACACTTCTACTTCCACTTTACCACTATCAACTACCACTGCCACAACCTTTACTAGTACCACTACCAAGTATCACTATCACAACCACTACCCCTACCACCACCACTACCACTACTACTACCACTACCACTACCACTACCAATACCACTGCTACTGCTACTACCACCACCACCACCACCGCCGCCACCACCACCGCCACTACCACTACCACTACCACTACTACTATCACTACCACTACCACCACTACTACCACTACCACTACCACCACTACCACTACCACTACCACTACCACTACCACTACCACTACCACTACCACTACCACTACCACCACTACCACTACCACTACCACTACCACCACTACCACTACCACTACCACTACTACTACCACTACCACTACTACTACCACTACCACTACCACTACCACTACCACTACCACTACCACTACCACTACCACTACCAATACCAATACCAATACCAATACCAATACCACTACCACTACTGTTGCTACTACCACCACCACCACCGCTACTACCACTACCACTATAATTATCACTATCACTACTACTTCCACCACCACTACCACTGCAAGACTAAAGTGACAAAGAAAATTCACTTTTATTGAATAATTTATCATATATCAATCACAATGTCCACTTTGTTAGTAGGCATATTGATTAATTACTTTGTTAACTTAAGCCGTTGTTGAAGAGGCGCACTGTTTTCTGACAATTCTTGTTATGTCAGCTTGGTGTAAATGCCAATGTCTGCAGTTTCCCATCCTAAACACAACCTTTTTAACACTGGTTACGTTTTCAGGGCCGCATTCCAGTAAAATGGACCGCACCTGAAATACTATACGGAAATCCTGCAGCGCTCTCAAGCCAAAGTGATGTGTAAGTAGAAGCGTAAATTATAACATTAAATGAGCCAAGTCACTGGCCATTCAGAGAAACAATCAAAAATTGAATCTTGTAGACAGGGCGCTATATAAATGGATTATTATTATTATTAAATAAGTTTCCGTGGGAGGACTAACGTAATTAATGCACCTTATTGGCCTGTTTTAGCTGGGCAAGTAGAACGAAATTCAGAAGTAAAAGTGCATGATCCTAAACAAAGCAGCTGTGAATTGCAATTGGGTGGTTTCACTTTGCTATGCCTTTAACCGACATGCAGTAGAGATCTAGGCACCATACGGGTCCTTTTTACAGTGAATGGTACGACAAAAGGAAAGACATTTCTGATTGCTTTTGTTCGAATGAGCACATTTAAGGATTTCTGCCAGCGACTCAAAACGTGTGAACCAACCAAAAGCATAGTAAAAAGTATCTTTTTATTTCTTTTAATTTTGTTCTTCATTTCTTCAGATATCTTATTTTCAATATTTGGCATTTTGTTCGCATGCTCTGCTCACACACTGTATTGTTTCATTTGGTTTTCGTATGTTATAATGGCCATAGTAAAATTACAGTCTGACAATTTTATTTATTTTTCTAATCAATATAGATGGTCCTACGGAATTGTTCTCTACGAGATATTTACCATCGGTTAGTAGTTCTTCCTTTATTACTAAAAATAAAGAACTTTAATATTGTACGCTATAAACAGAATTCTTACCTAATGTCAGCATTCAAGTCCCCAATAAATTAGTAGCGAAGGTAAATACGGATAGCTCATGCGCAAGTAATGAATCAAAGAGATAGATAAGAATACACGAATCGGAGAAGTGAATTTAGGTGTCTTGTCGTCAGCTTGCAACACTGGGGGTTTTGAAGCACAGTAATATATGTATAGTCAGTTTGCAAAGGCGAATTTTAGTCACGGCACGGTATTGTGGTGTTGAGAATTAGTAATGACAGTGCGTGGAGATGATAAAAAAAATGTTGTGGGCCTCGCGCCAGTAGACTTGCATTCTTTTCCTATTGTGAATAGAGCAATTTGTTAATTTCGTTGAGGTACAGATGACCTTTACTCGGGTGGCATGGCTTACAGATAATGTACTAACACGCATTACACATAACCTCCGAAGCGTGTTATTTCAAGAAAGCGCGTTGGATACGAGATGATAAATAGCTAACAAGTTGGCTTTAATAATCCTGTATCCAACAAGCGCGAATAGAAGAATTGTTTCATCACACACACACACACACACACACACACACACACACACACACACACACACACACACACACACACACACAAACTCACGCACGCGCGCACGCACGCACTCAAAAAATAAAAATAATCCGTATAATTAGATCTTGCTGATACATTTTGCAAGGAAAGACGAGAAGACGATTTAGTTCTCATAATGTGTTGTTGCAGTGGCTGATATCTGGAGGCCACTAAGCCAATTATAACTCTGCAATTAAATTCTTAACAGGGGGTATTCCATACCCGGGCTGGACAGAAGGCAAAACAATTGCAGAAATAAAAAGCGGCTACCGCATGCCAAAACCTCCCCATATCGACGACACCCTGTAAGTTCTTGCTATTTATTAGGATTGCCTCGAAAATGACAGTGAGCCACCTGCTTCCAGCATTTTTTATCTCTTCACGTCCTACTTGCAGGTGTAATAATGAAGGTCCGACATTCGGGCTTCTCCGGACACCCGATTTTTAATATCTTTGAAATAGAAAAAGTTGCCAATACTTAAAAAGATTAAGAATTGTTTTCAAGGAAAACACCATCCATGCGATACAAAACGGATTTGAAAATACTTTTCTTGCATGAACGAGAGCTAGCACCATAATCCTTGTATGAGACAAGGTCACCCATAGCAAAACTCTTCTTACTGGAAAGGAAGGAGCAAACGAAGGTGGTGACGGCTTCCCATTGGATGGTGTTAGTGTAGCACTTACACATGTTTGCCTTCAGATTATAGAACAAATGGAAATATCTCCGCTGCGTGGCACTTAAGAACGTTATAGTAAATATGAATTCACTTGAAGTAAACAAATAGTGCCATGTTTTTATAATAATAATTCCAAATGTTTCGGGCTTGGCCCTTCTTCAGTGGAAAAAAAACTTCAGATTGTTGGTCCCCGTTACCGTTGCTGAGGCTCGTTGTTACTATTTAACGCCTTACGGCTTTCCTGTCTCGACGAATTCCTGTAGTCACACTGAATAATGGTGTTTAAATTGTACATGTATGTTTTAGGTATGGTGTGATGACGAGGTGCTGGCATGAAATTCCTGAATTTCGCCCCCTTTTTGTTCAACTTCGCAAAAGAATGATGCAGTATATCGAAGAAGAGGTTTGTTCTAAAATCGCAGTTGTAAACATAGAGCGATCGATCCTATATTTATTCATCTCTCATTTGTTGGTGAAGGTTCTCAATGCTGAGTCCATTGACGTGTATATTGTTATTGTTAAAGCGAAGGCTCATCAGTACATTAAAGGATTCAAAGTACTCCAGGTCTGCCAAGGGAGAAGATTCGAATTTAAAAACGTAACCGTAATTCTCGGAAAAGTTCTTTAAAAACTATTTAATTAAAGATGCAAAGATTTCGTTTTGCTCATATGGCTTGAATTCATGAACTGTTTCCCCAGTTTATGGCAATTCTGACTGCCTAGAAATCCCTGGCCTTGTTAGCTGGCTAGGGATAAAATTACTTTTTAGGGGCTTGTATTCAAGAGGCTTTTCCTTATATAAAATTTTCCTCTTTTCGTATGGTTGGCCTTGACGATCAAAGCAGCGAAAAACAAGCTTGAGGCGCTATGCATGTGGCCTAGAACAGCTTTTTTGTTGGAAGTGTATATGTTGTAGTTTACTTTTATTCTTGTGTATAGTAATTTATGGTAATGACTACAAAGAAAAGGGAAGTATAAATTGAACCAAAAAGAATAAAATGAGCCACAACATATATGTCTGTAATTCGTTGGTATGAGCGTTGTTTGTGCCGTTCATATTCAAGCTCATTGTTTTAATTTTAGTTATACACTGGTTTAGTGGACATGTCAAAGTACAATGGAACCAAATATTCCAAAGTTGAAGATGAAGGAGCAGAGGCTGGTGTAAATGACGATCCCGCCACGGATAAACCAAAGAAGAAACAGTCAGCTAAAAGAAAGTGGAAGAGTGTTCGAGTAGAAGCTGCCGCAAAACCAAAGAAGAATCCGTTGGCTAAGAGGAAGTGGCAGAGTGTTTGAGTAGAAGCTGGCGCAAAAGACGAACCACTCATGTATGAATCAAAGAAAAAATGGTCAGCTGAAAGGAACTGGCAGAGTGTTCGATCAGAGGCTGGCGCAAAAGACGAACCAGTTATGGATGAGCCAAAGAAGAAATGGTCAGCTGAAAGGAAATGGCACAGTGCTCGAGAAGAGGCTGGCGCAAAAGACGAACCAGTTATGGATGAATCAAAGAAGAAACCGTTTGCTGAAAGGAAGTGGCACAGTGTTGGAGCAGAGGCTGGCGCAAAAGACGAACCAGTTATGGATGAACCAAAGAAGAAATGGTCAGCTGAAAGGAAATCGGAGAGTGTTCGAGGAGCTGCTGGTGCAAAAGATGAACCACTCGTGTATGGATCAAAGAAAAAACGATCAGCTGAAAGGAAGTGGAAGAGTGTTCGAGCAGAGGCTGGCGCAAAAGTAGCAGTTACGGATGAACCAAAGAAGAAACGGTCAGGTGAAAGGAAACGACACAGTGTTCGAGAAGAGGCTGAAAAACTATAATGCATAAAGGGTTTTTGTAATTCCCCAGACGGTTGATAGATAGATAATGGTTAAAGTGATATTTCAGCCAAGGCTAAGTCAGGCAAAACCGCCTCCTAGTATTAGTAAGTGGACAAATATTAAACAGTACAACAATTATGTAGCTAAGAGAGATGATACTAATTCCCCAGGATAATTAAGCATGATAAAGCTGCTTGTAGTAACTAGCGGTAGAAAGTTGGGTAGCATTCGAACATTAGAACACATAGAAGGCCGAACGGGGTAATCTTCCATTCCCTACAAAGAAAATATATGATAAAGGTAGCTGATAAAGGTTACAAGCATTAGAATCAGTAATGGTCACTAATCAGTTAATAAAATAACTGGCCAATCACTTCAAGCCTAAAAACCCAACGAGCCAATCAGCTGTTAATCGACCAAAATACTTCACATGGCGGCAAACGAGCATAAACTAGTTCATATGCATTCAGTTTGTTGCTGGAGGTTACAAGGGTAGTATTGATTTGATCTCAGTTGGAATATAGTTTACTCCTACAGGCCTTGTTTCTCATGGTAGCACGGGCTGCCGTAAGTTCACGCAAGTTTAGTAACAGAAGTCTTTATATAATGATACAAAAATATTTACCCGCATACAAACGTTCAAGGTTATAACTAAGTTAAGGAACAAAAGTGATCTAAGAACTAGAAAGATACAAAAGGAGCTATATATTATGATTAAATTAAGTTAAATAGACCTCTATTTATAATTAAGTAGTACCGTGTTACAAATATTCTAATTATAGGCGTTTCTGCCTACTTGCGTAAACCAGAAGTAAGGCCAGGAAGAAATTGTAAATAGGCAGTAAAACCGTGATGAATTTCGATACTAATAATTCAAGTTAAGGAAAGTGACATAATAAAGTGTATTCGAATCGTTTTTGCTGTCGAGTGAGGAAGTGCTCATTTCTCGTAATTTTCTATTAACCTGACTTTCCCATTCAGTTTTCATAAAGTGGCTAGTTAAATCAGGATCGACGAAATGAACTTGAATAATTTTGCGATGAAGAATATTAAGTACATTTTCGTAAGAGAAACTTCTAAGACTTAAAGAAAATTATTAAAATCCCAGCAACTGCTGTAATGTGATTTTAGTAATACTCCTCGACGGAAGCCAACAACCGAATATAGGCTTTTGGCCGCATCTTCCTCGGGAAAAGAGAGGATTAATGAATAATTCGCTCTGGGATACCGTCTGAGATGGATCTAAGCTTCTACTAGGCATTAGAAAAGTTTAAAAGGAATTAGTTACCTCAAGTTTCTTAGATTCGTTTAAATTCAACCTACTTTTCACGTACAGTTTTTATAGTTTAGGGTCGTAACGAGGTATATTTTCCCATCGCTGATCCCAGTTTTGGAGGCAAAATTTTGATCCCTGATCCCAAAAACGTGACAAAGTCTGATCCCTGATCCCAGTAAAATTTTCTGATCCCATGAAGCAATTGGTTAGCGTTCGGACTATTTGCAAGTTAAAGTTTATGTGCTTACGTGAAGCAACTCGTCATGTCCACACTTACCTTAATTGTTCAATACTTCACGGACAAGGCAGAGTTGTCTCCGTAGGGTTATAAACTTAAAAACATGTTGTGCAAAGCGAAAATCATCGCGTATTTTTAAGTAGCAATATTATAGACTGCTTTGTGTAAAACATGAAACAGAAAACAGGACTTTTCACGATTTGAATTTTTTAGTTCCCAGAACAAATTTCAAAACTATAACAATCCTTGAACTGTAACTGATGTTCAGAAGAATTCTAGAAATAGGGTAACTCTAATACTCAGTAAAAGCTCTGAAAGTAAAGGGTAAAATGCGAGAAATCCTAAACTTTTACTCATTCCTGTTCTCTTTGGTTTTGGTTTTTACATTTTCAACTTGGACAGTAAAAACATAATTAAGATGATGGTATTCAGGGCTTGGTTGGATCGCCCAAAATTTAAGTTTTTCAATCCAAAATTAAAAACTGGTGTAAATTTCTCATCAATCCGATTTAGAGGAGTTTGGCTTATTGAAAGCGTTAGGTACGTATGTTCTTCAGAAAACTGTATTGGAATTGCCACTGGTTAACTTTCAGTATGTAAATTGAAACGAATATACATGAGTGGAAGGAAGTAGATTCAAATATATTACTTGGAGTTTAAATTCAAGAGGCAGAAGAGGTTAAGAGTCTATATGGATTATAAAATATATCCGGTCACTCTTCTCCCGGATCTACTACGTCCAGCTTGAGACCGTATTCTGCTGGCAAGCTGTTCATCGACGTATGAGAAGCCGTTGTCTTTCGCATTCTCATCTTCCTGCTCCTCACTGTTACTGTCCTCTGAATCGCCAATCGTGACTTGCTTAACCGAGTTATCGGCGCTTCGCCATTCACATTGCTAATTATTTTATCGACACTTTACGCTTACCGATAAGGCCTGTTTCAAACGTCGTGCTACTGCCGTGTCGAACTCAATTACTCGAATTAAATTTGACTTAAACACGACGTTTGAAACCAAGTCGTGCTACTGCCGTGTAGCACGGCAAGGCTTGCCGTGCTACACGGCAGTAGCACGACTTGGTTTCAAACGTCGTGCTACTGCCGTGTCGAACTTAATTCATAAATTAACATTTTGGATTTGCTTTGTGCAACGGCTGGTAAGTGTTTTAATTACGGCACCCGACGATTCTGGGTACGAGATTGGGAAACAACTTTTTATTCAACGGAATTAAATTCGACGTCTGAAACCAAGTCGTGCTGGAGTCGTGCGACAGTCGAGCCAGCTAAGCGCGGCAGTAGCACGACGTTTGAAACGGGCCTAACTCAAAATCGCAACTCGAATTAATAAACTTCTTTTCACTATCCAATGGGAATGTGGTTAATTTCTGAGTACCATAGGTCCTAGCGAGCAGAGAAGGAAGCGCGGGAAATCCTTTCAGCCACCGTAACAGCGATCGCAAATGTGCTGTTACTCCATCGGGAATAGCCTGTGTGGTAGGTGCTAGAAAAGGAATGGGAAGGACAAAGCGGGCGCGCGCGAAGTGAGGGCGCCAGAGTGCGCCCACTTTTTCCATACCGTCGATCGCGACTTTTCTTCTTTCGTTTCCCCGTGCCTCAAAACGGTTAAAATGCTGAAACCACAGACCACGTCTAAGCAAGTACGGTTGAGCACACTGGTCGGTCAAGGACAGCTCGGAGGTATCCGATTTCTCAGCAAGTCGAAGTTCACCACATCAGAAATCGCAAACGTGGTGCACTGTCTTATCAAATACCAGGGTAATATGTAATCCGACAGTGAGAAGCTACAAAATGAATTGATTGCGTGACTGGTAAAAAGAAGCCGAGAAAATTAATATTCATGAAAACAGATCTGTATTTCATTACAAAGTGTGCAATTTTTAAAATTTCTTTAAGGCTACTATCAGAGTCCGACCCCTGATCCCTTAAAACATTACTGATCCTGATCCGATGACTTGTGATCCCAGATCCCGGGGTTGTGATCCCTGATCCCGGGGCCGTGATCCCTGATCCCATATACCTCGTTACGACCCTGATAATTGGTGCGATGTCTTACGCTTTTTACCAACTTTGCTTGTGTAGATATAGATGTAGATAGGCAATATTATCGAAGAAAGATGCTGAATCAATCACTAATTTTCAGCCTTTTTTGCCACTAAAATTACCTTGTAAGATCGAATGAAGGAAATTGAGATGAGAATGTAAAGTATAGCCCATTTAGTTCAAAGGTTGGCATCCACAGAGGCCTATGCTCCATCATGATTACATGTGGATTCGAAGAGCAGCTGGCTTTGGATTTGGACAGAGTCGTTCAACATTTTTTACGCCAAACGAATCTAATCGAACGGTGCGTACCAGCTAACCTCATAGATGGAAGTTACCATATTGAAACTCACAGAGGTTTTGTGGGCAACAAGCTTTTTGTCTCTTATACCCGATAAATCCTAACAAGCGAGATTTTCAAGAGCATGCCCTGTTCTTGTTCTTCTACAAAATGGGCAATTTTCACTGACCTAGAACATACTGTAAATGAGCGAACCGCCGCCTAAGTATCTACGGTTGGTAGAGCACCGGACTGCTGAGCGGGAGGTCGCGGGCTCAAAACCCACACCGGACCACAAACCAGGATCTTAATAATTGATAGGATCGTGCTGGCTGTGTGCTCAACATCTGCTTCAACTCAAATGATCACGTCACTGGACAGTGACGCGGAAGGAATGATGATGAGAATAGACCCTTTTCATAATGGCGCCGGACAAATTATTCATTTATTTTTGTGGTAATTAGCCTTACCAGCCTCGCTAGCATGTACAAAATTTGCGTCAAAGCGGGGATAGTAAGGCAAATTAACATACCTATAAAAGAATAATCAAAATCGTCCGTCATTATGAAAAAGGTCTACATGAGAAAAAGGAGACCACAACACTGGAGATTTCTTGTAACTTCAGCCACCTTCTCGCCGCAAGGGCATGACGCTTACAAGGGATTTAATGTAAAGCCGTTGTTACACGTTGAAACTTTTAGCTGAAACTTGTGTGCAACGGCGATGAGAAAGTTTCAGCAGACATTGCACCGTGTAACATGAAAGGTCGAAACTTGTTAGGGAACGTTGAAAGTGGTCTCGAAATTCCCGCAAAACTAGTTCCATGGCTTACGCAGCGTAGCGTGACGAGACTAAGCGAGACCAGTTTCACGAAGTGGTGTTACACGGTGAAACCCTTGTTATTATCACCATTGCGATCGTTGCGACCGTTGCAGAAATAGAAAGCGGTTCAACTTTTCGTGAAACTTGTCTCACAACGGAAGCCGAAAAAGTTTCACGAAACCGACCATGTTACACGGTGCAACGCTCGCTGAAACTTGTTTCGCAACGCCGTTGCACATAAGTTTCAGCTAAAAGTTTCACCGTGTAACAGCGGCTAAAAAAGACAAAATCTCGCACACAAATACACAGAGGTAAAAGGTCTAACAAGAAAACACCAAAGTTTATTATTAATGTGAGCGAATGCAAAGTTACAAGAGCTGGGAATCTGCGAAAAAAAAAGGATCGCGAAGGATTAATATTGAGATAGAGAATTCAATTTTGTGGCTACTCTTAACGTAAAACGGCAGA
The DNA here is from genome assembly GCA_016490735.1 of Pachyseris speciosa. Lineage (NCBI taxonomy): Eukaryota > Metazoa > Cnidaria > Anthozoa > Scleractinia > Pachyseridae > Pachyseris > Pachyseris speciosa. The sequence goes on from JAEMWC010001043.1 coordinate 282,673, forward strand.
AAATGATGATGGCTAAAATGGCTAAAGGCACCAAAAAGAGAGATAAAAGCGCAAAAAGCTGTTAAAATACCAAACAAAACCCGAATATTCCCCGAGGTTTGGACGTTTAAAGCACCAAAAAGGGAAAAAAGAATATCACTTCTGATCTTTCTCCCAGATCTCATGTTTTTGTGCTCGAGAATGTGACCGTATGTGAACTCTGGCTAAAGGCAGATTTAGACGTGGCGACTTCTGTTTACCGCTAATCGTATGTAGCAAACGTAGCATGCGCATATAAAATGTTGTATGCTTCTCTCGTCATTTAGCATTGCCTGAGTGTCTAGGCTTATGTATCGTTAACGACCAGTAGGTAACATTTACAAGAAACAGTTTGTAATTAATTGTAATTTTAGTTTGTTTACCATTTTTTGTAATGCGCATTCGAACAAGGCTTGGATTAAAATTCGCGCAATAGAAATGCTTATTATTTATTATCCTGCACTTATTGTCAGCTTCTTGCCTACAACAAAGTCAAAGCGTCTAAATTGCCCTCAACAATCCCTACTTTTTACCTACCACTGTCATAGGTTTTAAAACATATTTCGACATGCTATATTTTCAAGCGTCATGCGCGACCAGTAGAAGGGTAAATTCGCATAAAACAAATCGTATAGTAGGCGTATCGTCAGATTGTCGCATATAACATCGTCGGTCGGTCTAAGTTGCCCTTAACTAGCCGTTCCATTGTCCCTTTAATCCATTTCCATAACCCTTGTATCTCAAATAGCTTATTGTTATTCGTCAAAGCGATTTCAGCAAACACGAACAGCTGTTGTCCCTCAGCCACGAGCCTTGACTTGTTTCACTTTAAATGGATTCCTTTTCTTCATTTCTTTCTTGTGTTCCCTCTCCTAAAAGAACAATATTTAAAGTTTAATTTTCAGATCATGCACTACTGAAAAACTGTCGTTTTTCCCTTTGTACAAGTCGGCAGCTGTTATTCGTCTTAAGCCTCGCCAACTTCACGTCACACTCGTGTTGCCAGTTGAGTTGATAGCTTTGTTGGGAATCAATGTCACCTACGTTTTTTAATCAACATTTTTTTTCTTTGCAACTGCTTCAGGTGCTGCTCAATTCGATGTGAGGGTGTTTGCCCACTAATTTAAGCCGGTGAAAGTTAACAACTCTCTACGATCAATTACATAGCCAGTAGGCACACTCAGCTTCTAACGTTGAAAAGCCCGTGTTTTCTACATCCTAATCCCAATCCCAATCCCGATCCTAATCCTGTTCCGGATCGTAATCATGATCATGATCATAATCATACTTCAAAGATCGAAATAAAGTGACAACGGTGTCCACAACCTTCGGTTGGACTTCTTGTTCTAGAAAACTTTCAGAAAGTTGCGATATTCGTGATTTAGAATGAAGCCTCTTGACCAACTGAAAAAATAGGTCCCTAAATGGGTACATGTGTGGGATACACTGTGCGCAATGCATGGCAAACTTTAAAACTCATTAGCGTCAAAGGGGCAGTGTCACGCTATTTGGCAACGTTATAAAAAGCTAGACAGTGTTTTCGCATCAATTGAATTCCAAAAGTAATGGTCTAGTTTTTTATTTAAAGACTATTTGAAGGTACTAGACTGCAAAAAAGTCGGTTTTTATTTTCGTTTTGCGAATGCGCGAATTCTCGCGCCAAGCGCGCGAGCCTCACACGCCCTTAAGGCGTGTGTAGCGAAACTTGCCTCACAAGTCTAACAATAATTACGTCAACAAACGTTATAACAATAAAACCGTCAACAATTTATCGTAACCAATTTTTAGCGTCTCTCCCCAGTCTCACTGTACGTTTTCACCCTCGCTCCAGATCTTTCGCTTGACAAGACCTCGCATTCGACCAACGCAAACATACGGCTGTTTTGCAGTCTACGAAGGTACTGAAACTGTTTCCTATCGCCTGTTACTACGGATGGAAAGGATGGAAATGGATTGAAACATGGAAAAATTGGCCACTTTTTCAAGTTTTGATGCTGTCTTTAAAAATCATCAAGAAATTATTATGGTTAGCCCTCCCTGATAAAATTCATTTGATATCGTCGTCGTAGTTTTACAGAACATTTTGTTCGTGAGTAAAGGCTCAAAGTAATGATTCTAGCACAGAATTGACTAGTGAAAACAGCAAAATCCTCGAAACGTAGCCCCTTTAATGTGGGATACCACAGGTATCCCACACAAAAATGTTCGAGCGGAAATTCTTCGGCAACTGACACCGACACTTTCAATAAGCACTTCCAAAGCCTTGCCGGTATTATTGCAGTCTCCCAGATAACTTTCAAACTCTGGGGGTCAGTGACGATTTTAAGGAGTTGTCAGGCATTTCTAAGTCTTCGTAAGTTTGTTACTCCACGTATTGGGTCAGGGAGCCAGCTGTGTCGGTTTTCGACCTGAGGCTCCGTCCTAACCTGGTACACTGCTACTGCCGACTGAAAGAACTCGATAACCAAACTTATGGTTGCTGTTCCTCGCAATCACCCCATTGTGAAACACTGTCATCAAAAACTAATGAAGAGTTGTCAAGTTTTTGATAAGATGAAGGTAAATGACGCTTCACCGACGAACGTCTCCACGTCGATTTTAAATTTGCCAGCACACAGAAAGGTTGCCCGCAAAACGTCAACATTTTCTACATTGATTCAGTCACCTCAAGCCGACGTTGTCTTTCCGGGTCGTCTTCCTGCATAATGCGTTCTTTCTCAGCTCGTACCTTGTCCTCACGACGCTGTTGAGCAGCCTTAATTAGAAACCAGAAACAACGTTAACAATCAAAAAACTGAAACATCCGGGTGTCTCTGTTATGCCCTGGAAGTAATCTCGTACCCAGACTTTCTCATTCTTCACGAGAAAAAAGTGTCCGGGCACGACACAGGGGAGTTTAAGCAAAGACTACGGCAACGCCAACGCCAACGAAAACGCCATCAGGTATTGTAACTAATTCGCGGTTATTCCATAGCGTTTAACTGGTAAAAAGTGAGCGAACCACACAGGAACTAAATTAACAGGAGGGACGTCAAAGTTATGAAAGAGGTCAAAAATTCGCCGTCATGAGTTCATGTCCTTCACAAAACCTTGAATCCGGTCACTTCATGTTGCTGTTTAGCACAGAACGGCAAGAAAATGTCTCAAATTTCCTAAAGCAGGTGCAAAGCCATTGGTTTTGGTCATTACACCTGTTGTTTAGTCATAGTGGCGTTCTCGTTGCCGTTGCAGTTGCCGTTCTCGTTCTCGTTGCCGTTCTCGTTGCTGTTCTCGTTGCCGTTGCCGTTGCCGTTGCCCCGGTCATTAGGGAGTTTTAGCAGCGACGACGGCGACGGCAACAAAAACGTCGTTTCAAACTCTAACTTTTCGTTTTTGTAACTCTTTCGCATTTACTTAAATTTGTTTAACTAGGAAAATACTGGCGAACTATTCGGGGACTATATTACTACGAACGGCCTTAAAATAAGGAAAAACATAACATAACTTAACATAACTTTATTATTTATATAGCGCAAAATACATGAATATATGATCTAATGCGCTTTCCATTACAATGCTTATAATATTACAATGAAGTAAATGATAACAATAATAAAAAATACCACTTTCCTAAATAGTTAATAAAAAGATACTAGATAAAAAATATTATATACATATGCAGGCAAAAATCTATGTTAAAAATATTATGTTATAAGCTAAAAGCTAATTTAAAATAATGAGTTTTTAGCCGTGCCTTAAAAGTTTTGAGACTGTCGAATGCTCTCAACTCGTCTGGGAGGGCGTTCCACAGGATCGGCGCGGCTGCAAAGAACGCCCTGTCTCCCGTTGTCTTCTTGGTCTTACCGTCGTGCGCTCACGTTCTCGAGAAACCTAAAATTAGGTCATTTCACGTTGTTGTTTTGCAAAGGACGGGAAAAAATGTACCAAAATGTAAAACGCACGTGCAGAGCCACTGTTTTTGCTCATTAAGCCTATTGTTTTGTGGCGTTCTCGTTGCCGTTGCCATTGCCGTCGTCGTTGCTAAAGCTCCCTATTAGGGAGCTTTAGTTTAGCAACGAGGACGGTTACGGTACGGTACATTTCTTTGGCATCCTCTTCAAAACAACAAGGTGAATTGACCAAATTTTAGGATTTCTCGAGAACGTGAGCGTGTGACTGTAAAGTTTTCGTTCTTTTTCCTTACTTTAACGGCGTTCATATAGTTCGTCAGTATTTTCTAAGTTAAACAAATTGGAATAATAGCGAAAGCGTTACGAAAACGAGAAGTTCTATTTCGTTTCCCTCGCCGTCGTCGTTGCTAAACTTCCTATGACGAACGAACCATTTTTCAGCGTAAGGCTGAAGAAAGCAGTTATTGTTGCACCCTACCTCTTGCCTTTGTGCGTGTGACTGTTTCAGCAGGTTTTCCTCTAGGTCCCGGCGGTTTTTCTCAGCCTTAGCTTTCGCCTAAATTACAAAAGAGAACTGTTTAGTCCTACAAAATTAATATGAACAGGATGAGAAACTAGGAAAGAGTTTAACAAAGATTATTGTCTTTGTGGTGATTTGCTGGAAAGAAGACACTACAAACCTCTTTTCCTAGCCTGAACCTTCGAACCCTATCAATGCAGTAAAGTACTAGCTTCATCATGGGCTCTAACTTGATCATGTCTGCTGACTTTGTGCTTGTTCCTTTTGAAGGCACTGTGAAGAAAGAAACAACAAACCTACAACGATCAGAACAGTTTTCAATCGAGCGTCGGAAGTATGCAGCGTTTTCCTTGATTTTGCTTTACTGCGCTCCGTGATTGGTTGGCAAATCTCGCGCCACTTTCTCAACCAATGAGACGCTAAAGCCGCGGCTACACGAGCGATTTTTTGCTTGCGATGGTGATGCGATTTTTTGTAAAATTGTCGCGTCGCCGGCGCGCGACGAAAATCACCCGTGTAGCCACCCTCGCACAGGTGATGCGACAGCTCAAAAAATCGCAGAAAAAGAATCGCGAAAAGTTAAACTCATTCAATTTCTCGCGATCTTTTTCTTGCGACTTTTTACCTATTGCGTTGCCAGTTCAAGGGTGGCTACACTTGCGATTTTCATCGCGCGCTGGTGACGCGACAAAATTGAAAAAACCGCATCACCAGCGCGAGCGAAAAATCGCTCGTGTAGCCGCGGCTTAAACCCAAAGCCAACGGTGACCTGTTCTCGTTCATTTTCCCGCGCTTGACGCCGGTTACATGTCTCTTCTAGCAGAGGGGCATTTTGTCTGCGCATGCGTCAGATGAGATGGAATAAACAACTTCGTCCGCCATTTTGTTGATTCGAGCTCACTGTGAGAAGTTTTGACTCGAGGATCTACGCCTACAAGTGGATTCCATAGAAAGAAATGAACGAGAACGTCATGTATAGATACAGCACTAACACCGTGACCCGTTAAGGTATTTGTGGTTCAATTCGGTCTCGAGATTTTATTGATCAAAGTTCCGCTGTGGAAGGAAAAAGGCGCCAAGTCAAGGGATTTTACCAAGGGATCACTACACATCACGAAGCTCATAATAGAAGACAAACAACAGAGGTGAGTGTGTAGACATTAGACTTTTCCTACCTAGAAGGACAATCTTGTATCTTAAAACGATCGTGAGATATACGCCTCTGTTTAGACGAAATGTTTTTGCTTAGACCTGATTTTGCTTCAACTTCGATGGCAAGATACAGCACTAACACCTAGATACAGCACTAACACCGTGACCCGTTAAGGTATTTGTGGTTCAATTCGGTCTCGAGATTTTATTGATCAAAGTTCCGCTGTGGAAGGAAAAAGGCGCCAAGTCAAGGGATTTTACCAAGGGATCACTACACATCACGAAGCTCATAATAGAAGACAAACAACAGAGGTGAGTGTGTAGACATTAGACTTTTCCTACCTAGAAGGACAATCTTGTATCTTAAAACGATCGTGAGATATACGCCTCTGTTTAGACGAAATGTTTTTGCTTAGACCTGATTTAATTTGCTTCAACTTCGATGGCAATTTGCTCAAACTTTTGACCGTCCCCCAGAATCAAATTACCATTGTCAACGTTGGCTTTCCGTTCTCTTTTCAGTGACAAGGAATTCCAGACTTAAAAAATAGTTCCGCTCCCGTGATTATTATTTTGCGCCGGGGAGATTCAGCAGTGTTTGCGAACAGCGAACTGATGTATATTTGCAAGTCATGGATCTCGGAGATTCTTTGGTCGATTGCTGATCAAGTCTGCGACACAAAGTGATTAGCTACATACGAATATCACGATTAAAATTTTACTTGATTATGCTTTCATTTCCGCGTATTTTTGTATTGTTTTTGCCTTGTTTGGCGTCAATGCTTTTTTCCTCTTAAAGTGCTAACTAAGGAAAGCAACACTATCATTCTTTATGGTCTGGCTTATATCTAAATTAAGCATCAACATCTTTTCCTCCAGTGTATGCTCATGTCATACTCTTACTTGGCCAAGTTAGGCTAAAGCAAATCTTCAAGCTTGTTATATTGTAGTATTATTTCGAGAAAACAGTTTGTTTTGATTTTACGGTTTTGCATTGTACCTGCAAAAACTCACGTAAAGGCTTAGATATGTAGGTACCAATAAACTTAATTTAAATGTTTGGGTACAACAGTTGTATATTTAGGGCTAGTATATCGGCTCACTTCTGAGCATTCCTCTAGATCAGAAAACTGTAAAGGTCTGTACAGCATATAGAGCATTACTTTACCATAAATAAATAATCTTTAACACAAGCTCACATCAAGCTTACATCAGATTTATCGGAAAAGGCCAATTTTCGCTATTCGCTAATCCAAAATATAAAATTTCCTCAATTTTCAAACCTCCGTTGAAAATCAGCTGGTGGAAAGACCTCTTTTACTGTCCCAAAGTTTTATGATAATATTCCGAGAAAACTTGCATAACTTTATAACCATAAAACTTCGCTTCACAGGAAAGTGGTGTTGCGAGTATTTTAGCGGGTACAACACAGTAAACGAATGTAGAGTAATATGTGCATCACACTGTACACACCGGGTCTTCGATCAGTACTCGTGAGCAACACGCTTAGACGCCATGTTTTTCGACTGAAAACTTCGGCCTTTTGAACGACTAAAGTAAAGCGCGAACCATTTTTTGGCGTAAATAAACCACGTAGAGTCAAAATAAAGTAAATATGACATACACTCATGGTGTAAAAATTTTGGGGGACGATGAAAGAAGAAAGTTACAGTGAAGTTTTTTGCTGAGGTAGCACTTTAAGAGGAAAAAAGCATTGACGCCAAACAAGGCAAAAACAATACAAAAAATACGCGGAAATGAAAGCATAATCAAGTAAAATTTTAATAGTGATATTCGTATGTAGCTAATCACTTTGTGTCGCAGACTTGATCAGCAATCGACCAAAGAATCTCCGAGATCCATGACTTGCAAATATGCATCAGTTCGCTGTTCGCAAACACTGCTGAATCTCCCCGGCGCAAAATAATAATCACGGGAGCGGAACTATTTTTTAAGTCTGGAATTCCTTGTCACTGAAAAGAGAACGGAAAGCCAACGTTGACAATGGTAATTTGATTCTGGGGGACGGTCAAAAATTTGAGAAAATTGCCATCGAAGTTGAAGCAAAATCAGGTCTAAGCAAAAACATTTCGTCTAAACAGAGGTGTATATCTCACGATCGTTTTAAGATACAAGATTGTCCTTCTAGGTAGGAAAAGTCTAATGTCTACACACTCACCTCTGTTGTTTGTCTTCTAGTATGAGCTTCGTGATGTGTAGTGATCCCTTGGTAAAATCCCTTGACTTGGCGCCTTTTTCCTTCCACAGCGGAACTTTGATCAATAAAATCTCGAGACCGAATTGAACCACAAATACCTTAACGGGTCACGGTGTTAGTGCTGTATGTATACATGACGTTCACGTTCATTTCTTTCTATGGAATCCACTTGTAGGCGTAGATCCTCGAGTCAAAACTTCTCACAGTGAGCTCGAATCAACAAAATGGCGGACGAAGTTGTTTATTCCATCTCATCTGACGCATGCGCAGACAAAATGCCCCTCTGCTGTCTCTTCTTCGAATCCTAAATAATTTGTTAAAATGTTTACGTCAGTTGTGATCGACCAGTCTAATTACTTTGTGTTTGATTTAACCACGCTAAATTGAAACTTGCTCTGATGGCCGCCATGAACACAGGTGAAAAGCTTCATAAAAGACGAAGATTGGTAAATTGATATCTGTTGCAGCCTTGGTAATAATGACTTCCATATTTTGTAGCCTGCAGAACAGGCGTTATTTATTTATTTATTAATTTATTTATTTATTTATTTTTTTTTGCGTATTTCAGAAGACTGGAGGCTACAACCCCGCGTGTCGCACTTCGCGCTCGGCTAAATAAGCGCCTGTTATGCAGGCTAATATTTGTGGCATGAATGGAAAACCAAAACTACTATTCCTTGTAGCTGGATTTAAACGACTTAGAAATATGAACGAGACGTTTTTATCACGGATGAACTCCATCGCCGGGGATTGAACACCATCACAACACGTGATCAGTTTAAACCAGTAAGACTGGGAGAAAATTTAGAAGTGAACTATAGTCCTAATCAGCAATACTCTGAATACATCGTAACCGTGTTCGATTGGTAACAACATGGTTTCCTCGGAATACGCAGAATATGCGTCATTTCGTGAAGGTCTTGGCGGGAAACCGTACGCGGCCCGCCAAGCCCGTGACGTCACACCGGAAATCAGGATCACACGCTCGGTCCAATCTAGTCTGTGCGCTGGTCTCAGGAAAACTTTATTATGCGTACTAGTTAACAATTATTCACCAAAGTGGAGGTGAATAGTGGTGGATATTTACCGAGCCGCGAAGCGGTTGAGATATAACACGTATCCAGCGTAACGAACGGAATCTACAAAGCGTCTGTATTAGTGTATGGTCATAAATGAAGATGATAACTTTAAAAGAAAAGCCGTGTAAAATTCCTCTTAAACCAGAAGTTACACACTTACCGTTGAAGTTAAAAAGCAAAACTTTCTTCGGTTTCACGGGCTTTCCATTGGCTGCTTGCTCGCTAAAAAAGAGAAGATTTTCTCCAAATATAAGACCAAGCGATAGAAGCAAAAACAACGTTTTGATATCGAAATACATACTCGTTATGCAATTCTTTCGAGTAGTATACCATGGAATATCCGTTGCATTACTCTTTTATAGAGCGGTTTTCAATTGAGTGTTGAAAGTCATTCTGGTTTTTCGTTGGTTTTGCATTGCTTCGCTGTGATTGGCAAAGAAAACTCGTGCCACTTTCTCAACCAATGAGAAGCAAAACCAAAACCAATCGCGACTTGCACGCGCGTATTTTTCCGCGCTTGGCGCCGGCTACATGTAATTGCTTCGTACTCTGATTGGCTCATTGCACTGCTTACTTGTTGTGATTGGCTGGAGTAATTGCTTTGGTTTTGGTTTTACGACACTCAATTGAAAAATGCTCTGCTATGCAATAGAAAATACATGGACATATATGTAGCCCTATAAAATCACTGCGGTGCACAATGGGAAGGTTCGGTGGTACACTGACGAATACAGGACGGGTTTCCCTGCATTCTGATTGGCTGTATTTTTTATGGCGTGGTATAAAACTCTTTTTTGCAACAACACTGTCGTGGATATTTTTTGTGTGTGTAACTGAAAGGCTGTTAATTTTCAACACACACAATTTTTTTTTTGATTTTGTTCTCTAAACGTCAGGTATTCTTGATTTTAGCCAAAACAATAGAAGATGTTTGCACGTTTGGTCGTAGGT
>JAEMWC010001044.1:0-30000 GCA_016490735.1 Pachyseris speciosa
TCAGCGCACGGTGTAGAGCGCGTCCCATCAATTCCTGATTTTCCGAGATTTTGACTCTCGTCATAATCTCACTCTTTTAAAACTATTGAGAGCATGTTGAAAGCTTGTGCTTTTCACAAGCTGTGATCAGTACTAGTTGTGCGCAAGGTTTTGGGCATCTCACATCAGTTCGTGATTTCAGAGATTTTGTCTCTGGGTGATATTCTCACTCTTGAAAACTTGTAAAAGCATGTTGAAAAGTAGATGGTTCTACTAGCGGTGACGAGTACTACTTGTGCGCACGGTGTGGAGCGCGTCCCATATATTCCTGATTTCTGAGATTTTTCACTCTGCGTCAAAATCTCACTCTTTGAAAACTTGTGAGAGCATGTTGAAAAGTTGGTGGTTTTCATTAGATTTGATCAGTACTACTTGTGCGCATTAATGTGAGGCATCTCACATAAAATTCCTGTTTCAGAGATTTTGGCTCTGCGGTGATATTCTCACAACTTGAAAACTTGTAAGAGCATGTTGAAAAGTGATGGTTCTTACTAGCTGTGACGAGTAACAGTTGTGCGCACAACTGTGTGGAGGCGTGATCCCATCAATTCCTGATTTCCGAGATTTCACTCTCGCTCATAAATCTCGCTCTTTTAAAACTATTGACAGCATGTTGAAAATTGGTGGTTTTCACTAGCTGTGATCAGTACTACTTGTGCCACGTGTGAGGCATCTCACATAAATTCCTGTTTTAGAGAATTTTTGGCTCTGCGTGAATATTCTCCTCCTTGAAAACTTGTAAGAGCATGTTTGAAATTAGATTGTTCTTACTAGCTGTGACGAATACTACTTGTGCGGACGGTGTGGAGCGGGTCCCATCAATTCCTGATTTCCGAAATTTTCACTCTCTGTCATAATCTCACTCTTTGAAAACTTGTGAGAGCATGTTGAAGGCAGGGTGGTTTTTTAAAAGCTTTTCTCAGTTCCACTTGTGTGACGGTATGGGGTGCCACTCATTAAGTCCCCTATTCCGAATTTTTTACTCTGGGTGATAATTCTCAGTCTTGAAAACTTGTAAAGAGCATGTTGAATGTAGATGGTTTCTTACTCGCTCTGACGAATACTACTTGTGCGTACGGTGTAGTTTGCCTCTCATCAATTCCTGATTGCGAGATTTTCACTCTCGGTCATAATCTAAGGCTTTGAAAACTTGTGAGAGCATGTTGAAAAGTTGGTGGGTTTTACTAGCTGTATCAGTGCTAGTTGTGCGCACGGTGTAAGGCAATCTCACATCAATTCCTCATTTCAGAGTTTTTGGTTCTGGGTGATATTCTCACTCTTTGAAAACTTGTGAACAGCATGTTGAAAGTAGAAGGGTTTCTTACTATCTGTGACGAGTACTACTTGCGCGCACAGCGTGGAGCGCCTCCCATCAATTTCTGATTTCCGAGATTTTGACTCTTGGTCAAAATCTCACTCTTTGAAAAACTTGTGATAGTATGTTGAAAGCAGATGGTTTTTACAAGCTGTGATCAGTTCTACTTGTGGCACCGTATGGGTTGCAACTAATCAATTCCTGTATTCCCGAGATTTTTACTCTGGGTGATATTCTTAGTCTTCGAAAACTTGTAAGAGCATGTTGAAGTGGTGGTTTTTACTAGCTGTGATCAGGACTAGTCGTGCGCACGATGTGAGGCATCTCACATCAATTCCTGATTTCAGAGATTTTGGCTCTGGGTGATATAATCTCTCTTTGTAAACTTGTAAGAGCATGTTGAAAGTAGATGGTTCTTACTAGCTGTGACGAGTACTACTTGTGCACACGGTGTGGAGCGCGTCCATCAATTCCTCATTTCCGAGATTTTGAGCCTCGGTCATAATCTCACTCTTTGAAACTGGTAAAAAAAAATATTGAAATTAGGTGGTTTTTACAAGCCCTGCTCAGTTCTACTTGTGCGCACAGTATGGGGTGCAACTCATCAATTCCTGTATTCCGTGATTTTGACTTTCGATCCTAATCTCACTCTTTAAAAAACTTCTGAGAGCATGTTGAAAGTTGGTCGTTTTCACTAGCTGTGATCAGTACTAGTTGTGAGCACGGTGTGAGGCATCTCACGTGAATTCCTGATTTCAGAGATTTTGGCTCTGGAAGATATTCTCACTCCTTGAAAACTTGTAAGAGCATGTTGAAAGTAGATGCTTCTTACTAGCTGTGACGAGTAGTACTTGTGCGCACGGTGTCGAGCGAGTCCCATCAATTCCTGATTTCCGAGATTTTTACTCTCGGTCATAATCTCACTCTTTGCAAACTTGTGAGATCATGTTGAAAGCAGGTTGTTCTTACAAGCTGTGCTCAGTTCTACTTGTGCGCATGGTATGGGATGCCACTCATCAATTTCTGTTTTCCGAAGTTTTACTCTGGGTGATATTCTCAGTCTTTCAAAACTTATAAGAACATGTTGAAAGTAGATGGTTCTTACAAGTTGTGACGAGTACTACTTATGCGCACGGTGTGGAGCGCGTCCCATGAATTTCTGATTTCCAGGAATTTAATCTCGGTCATAATCTCCCTGTTTTAAAACTTGTGAGAGCATGTTGAAAGCAGGTGTTCTTACAAGCTGTGCTCAGTTCCACTTGTGGCAAGGTATGCGGTTCCACTCATCATTCCTGAATTCCGAGATATTTACTCTAGGTGATATTCCACTCTTTGAAAACTTGTAAGGGCATGGTAGATTGTTCTTACTAGCTGTGACGAGTACTACTGTGCGCACGGGTGGAGCTCCCATCAATCCTGATTTCGAAATTTTTACTTCTGTCATAATCTCACTCTTGAAAACTGGAGAGCATGTTGAAGCAGGTGTTTTAAAAGCTGTTCTCAGTTCCACTTGTGTGTACGGTATGGGGTGCCACTCATTAAGTCCCGTATTCCGAAATTTTTACTCTGGGTGTTATTCTCAGTCTTTGAAAACTTGTAAGAGCATGTTGAATGTAGATGGTTCTTACTAGCTGTGACGAGTGCTACTTGCGTGCACGGTGTGGAACGCGTCCCATCAATTCCTGATTTCCGAAATGTTGACTCTCGGTCATAATCTCACTCTTTTTAAAACTTGTGAGAGCATGTTGAAACAGGGTGGTTTTTACAAGCTCTCCTTAGTTCTACTTGTGCGCACGGGTATGGGGTGCCACTCATCAATTCCTGTATTCCGAGATTTTTGCTCGGGTGATAATCTTAGTCCTTGAAAACTGGTAAGAGCATGTTAAAAGTAGATGATTCTTACTAGCTCTGACGGGTACTACCTTTGCGCACGGTGTAGTTTGCCTCCCATCAATTCCTGATTTGCGAGATTTTCACTGTCGGTCATAATACTAAGGCTTTGAAAACTTGTGAGAGCATGTTGAAAGTTGGTGGGTTTTACTAGCTGTAATCAGTGCTAGTTGTGCGCACGTGTAAGGCATCTCACATCAATTCCTCATTTCAGAGTTTTTGGTTCTGGGTGATATTCTCACTCTTTTAAAACTTGTGACAGCATGTTCAAAGTACAAGGGTTTCTTACCATCTGTGACGAGTACTACTTCGCGCACAGCGTGGAGCGCCTCCATCAATTCCTGATTTCCGAGATTTTGACTCTTGGTCAAAATCTCACTCTTTGAAAACTTGTGATAGTATGTTTAAAGCAGATGGTTTTTACAAGCTGTGATCAGTTCTACTTGTGCGCACCGTATGGGGTGCAACTAATCAATTCCTGTATTCGAGATTTTTACTCTGGGTGATATTCTTAGTCTTCGAAAACTTGTAAGAGCATGTTGAAGGTTGGTGGTTTTTACTAGCTGTGATCAGGACTAGTCGTGCGCACGATGTGAGGCATCTCACATCAATTCCTGAATTCAGAGACTTTGGCTCTGGGTGATATAATCACTCTTTGAAAACTTGTAAGAGCATGTTGAAAGTAGATGGTTCTTACTAGCTGTAACGAGGACTACTTGTGCAAAAGGGGTGGAGCGCGTCCCATCAATTCCTCATTTCCGAGATTTTGACCCTCGGTCATAATCTCACTCTTTGAAAACTGGTAAAAAAATATTGAAATTAGGTGGTTTTTACAAGCCCTGCTGAGTTCTACCTGTGCGCACAGTATGGGGTGCAACTCATCAATTCCTGTATTCCGAGATTTTGACTTTCGATCCTAATCTCACTCTTTTAAAACTTCTGAGAGCATGTTGAAAGTTGGTGGTTTTCACTAGCTGTGATCAGTACTAGTTGTGCGCACGGTGTGAGGCATCTCACGTCAATTCCTGATTTCAGAGATTTTGGCTCTGGAAGATATTCTCACTCCTTGAAAACTTGTAAGGGCATGTTGAAAGTAGATGCTTCTTACTAGCTGTGACGAGTACTACTTGTGCGCACGGTGTCGAGCGAGTCCCATCAATTCCTGATTTCCGAGATTTTGACTCTCGGTCATAATCTCACTCTTTGCAAACTTGTGAGATCATGTTGAAAGCAGTTTGTTCTTACAAGCTGTGCTAAGTTCCACTTGTGCGCACGGTATGCGGTGCCACTCATCAATTCCTGTATTCCGAGAGTTTTACTCTGGGTATTTTTCAGTCTTTCAAAACTTATAAGAGCATGTTGAAAGTAGATGGTTCTTACTAGTTGTGACGAGTACTACTTATGCGCACGGTGTGGAGCGCGTCCCATCATTTCTGATTTCCAGGATTTGAATCTCGGTCATAATCTCACTCTTTTAAAACTTGTGAGAGCATGTTGAAAGCAGGTGGTTCTTACAAGCTGTGCTCAGTTCCACTTGTGCGCACGGTATGCGGTGCCACTCATCAATTCCTGTATTCCGATATTTTTACTCTGGGTGATATTCTCACTCTTTGAAAACCTTAAGAGCATGTTGAAAGAAGATGGTTCTTACTACCTGTCACGAGTACTACTTTTGCGCACGGTTGGAGCGCGTCTCATCAATTCCTGATTTCCGAGATTTTGACTCTCGGTCATAATCTCACTCTTTGAAAACTTGTGAGAGCATGGTGAAAGTTGGTGGTTTTCACTAGCTGTGATCAGTGCTAGTTGTGCGCATGGTGTGAGGGATGTCACATCAATTCCTGATTTTAGAGATTTTGGCTCTGGGTGATATTCCCACTCCTTGAAAACTTGTAAGAGCATGTTGAAAGTAGATGGTTGTTACTAGCTGTGACGAGTACTTCTTGTGCTTCTTGTGCGCACGTTGTGGAGCGCTTCCCATCAATTCCTGATCTCCGAGATTTTGACTCTTGGGTATAATCTCACTCTTTGAAAACTTGTGAGTGCATGTTGAAAGAATGTGGTTTTTACAAGCTGTGCTCAGTTCTACTTGTGCGCACGGTATGGGGTGCCACTCATCAATTCCCGTATTCCGAGATTTTGACTCTCGCTGATTTTCTTAGTCTTGTAAAACTTGTAAGAGCAGGTTGAGAGTAGATGGTTCTTACTAGCTGTGACGAGTACTACTTGTGCGCACGGTGTGGAGCGTGTTCCATCTATTCCTGATTTCCAGATTTTGACTCTCTGTAATAATCTCATTCTTTGAATACTTGTGAGAGCATGTTCAAAGTTGGTGGTTTTCACTAGCTGTGATCAGTACTAGTTGTGCTCACGGTGTGAGGAATCACACATCAATTCCTTATTTCAGAGATTTTTGCTCTGGGTGATATTCTCACTGTTTGGAAACTTTTTAGGATTATGTTGAAAGTAGATGGTTCTTACTACCTGTGACGAGTACTAATTGTGCCCACGTTGTGGAGCGCGTCCCATGAATTCCTGATTTCCGAGATTTTGACTCTCGGTGATAATCTTACTCTTTGAAAACTTGCAAGAGGAAGTTGAACGAAGATGGTATTTACGAGCTTTGATGAGAACTACCTGTGCGCAGGGAGTTGGGCACCTCCCACCAATTCCTGATCGAGGAATTTTGCCGCTGGGTTATATCCTCTCTTTTGAAAACGTTTAAGAGCATGTTGATAGTAGATTGTTCTTACTAGCTGTGACGAGTACTACTTGTGCGCACGTTGTGGTGCGCGTCCCATCAATTCCTGATTTCCGAGATTTTGACTCTGTCTGATATTCTCACTCTTTAAGAACTTGTAAGAGCATGTTGAAAGTAGATGGTTCTTACTAGCTTTTACGAGTACTACTTATGCGCTCGGGGTGGAGCGCGAATTATCAATTCCTGATTTCTGAGATTTTGACTCTCTTGTGCGCACGGTATGGAGCGCGTCCCATCAATTCCTTATTTTCCAAGATTTTGACTTTCCTTCATAATCTCACTCTTTGAAAACTGGTCCCATGAATACCTGATTTCCGAGATTTTGACTCTCTGTGATAATATCACTCTTTGAAAACTTGTGAGAGCATGTTGAGAGTAATAGGTTTTTACTGGCTTTAATGAGAACTACTTGTCCGCACGGTTTGGGGCGCCTCGCATCAACTCTTGATTTCCGAGAATTTCACTCTGGGTGATGTTCTCACTCTTTGAAAACTTGTAAGAGCATGTTGAAAGTAGAAGGTTCTTACTAGCTGTGACGAGTACTACTTATGCGCTCGGGGTGGAGCGCGAATCATCAATTCCTGATTCTGAGATTTTGACTCTCTGTCATCATCTTACTGTTTGAAAACTTGTAAGAGCATGTTAAAGGTAGATGGGTGTTACGAGCTGCGATGGTTACTACTTGAGCGCAAGGTGTGGTGCGCCTCCCCAAAATTCCTGAGTTCCGATATTTTGTTTCTTGGTCATAATCTCACTCTTTGAAAACTTGTAAGGGCATTTCGAAGGTAGGTGGTTTTTACTAGCTCTTATAAGAAGTACTTGTGCGCACGGTATGGGGCGCCTACAATCAATTCCTCGTTTCCGAGGTTTTGAGTCTGGCTGATCATCTCACTCTTTTAAAACTTGGAAGAGCATGTTGAAAGTAGATGGATGTTACTAACTGTGATGGGTTGTATTTGAACACACGATGTGCAGCGCGTCCCAACAATTCCTGAGTTGTGAGATTTTGACTCTTAGTCATAATCCCACTCTTTGAAAACTTGTAAGAGCATTGCGAAAGTACGTGGTTTTTACAAGCTATGCTCAGTTGTACTTGTGCGCACGGTATAGGGTGCCTCTCAGCAATTCCTGAATTCCGTGATTTTGACTCTTGGTCATAATCTAAAACTTATAAAACTTGTGACAGCATGTTGAAAAGCAGGTGGTTTTTACTAGCTTTGATGAGAACAAGCTGTGCGTATGGTGTATGGCGCCTCCCATCAAATCCTGATTCTGGTGATCTTGACTCTGGGAGATAGTGTCACTCTTTAAAAGCCCATAAGAGCATGTTGAAAGTAGATGGTTCTTACTAGCTGTGACGTGTACTACTCGTGCGCACGGTCTGGAGCGTGTCCCATCAATTCCTGAACTCCGAGATTTTGACGCTCGGTCATAATCTCAATCTTTGAAAACTTGTAAGAGCATGTTAAAAGTAGATGGTTGTTACGAGCTACGATGGGTACTACTTGAGCGCAAGGTGTGGAGCGCGCCCTAACAATTCCTGAGTTGCAATATTTTGACTCTTGCTCATATTCTCAGTCTTTGAAAACTTGTAACACCATTTCGGAAGTAGGTGGATTTTACTAGCTGTGATCAGTACTACTTGTGCGCAGGGTGTGGGGCGCCTCCCATCCATTCCTGATTTAGGCGATTTTGACTCTGAGTGATATTCTTACTCTTTGAAAACTTGTAAGAGCATGTTGAAAGTAGATGGTTCTTACTAGCTGTGACGAGTACTACTTGTGCGCACGTTGTGAAGCGCGTCCCATCAATTTCTGATTTCCGAGAGTTTGAGTCTTGGTCATAATCTCACTCTTTGAAAATTTGTAAGAGCATTTCTAAAGTAGGTGGGTTTTACAAGACTTTCTCATTTCTACTCTTGCGCACGGTATGGGATGCGTGTCACCAATACCTGAATTCCGAGATTTTGATTCTGGGTGATATTTTTAATCTTGGAAAAGTACTAAGACCATGTTGAAAGTAGATGGTTCTACTAGCTGTGACGAGTACTACTTGTGCGCAGGTGTAAAGCGCGTCCCATCAATTTCTGATTTCCGAGATTTTGAGTCTCGATCATAATCTCACTCTTTGAAAAGTTTCGATAGCATGTTGAAAGTAGGTGGTTTTTACTAGCTTTGATGAGACCTACCTGTGCGGTCGGAGTGGGGCGCCTCCCATCAATTCCTGATTTAGGAAATTTTGACTCTCTCTCATAATCTCACTGTTTGAAACCTTGTATGAGCATGTTAAAGTAGATGGTTGTTACGAGCTGCGATGGTACTACTTAAGGGCAAGGTTTAGAGCGCCTCCGAAAATTCCTGTGTTCCCATTTTTTGAATCTATGTCATAATCTCACTCTTTGAAAACTCGTAAGGGCGTTTCGAAAGTAGGTGTTTTTTACTTGCTGTGATCAGTACTACTTGTGCGCACGGTGTAGGGCGCCTCCAATCAAATCCTGATTCCCGAGATTTTGAATCTGGGTGATATTCTCAGTCTTTGAAAACTTGTAAGAGCATGATGAAAGTAGATGGTTCTCACTAGCTGTGAGGAGTACTAGTTTTGCGCACGGTGTGGAGCGCGTCCCATCAATTCTTGATTTCCGAGATTTTGACTCTCGGTCATAATCTCACTCTTTGAAAACTTGTGAGAGCATGTTCAAATTGGGTGGTTTTTACAAGCTCTTATAAGAACTACTTGTGCGCACGGTATGGAGCGCCTACAATCAATTCCTGGTTTTCGAGATTTTGAGTCTGGGTTATAATCTCACTCTTTTAAAACTTCGAAGAGCATGTTTAAAGTAGAAGGATGTTACTAGCTGTGATGGGTTCTACTTGATCGCACGGTGTGTAGCGCGTCCCAAAAATTCCCGATTTGCGATATTCTGACTCTTAGTCATAATCTCACTCTTTGAAAACTTTTAAGAACATTTCGAAAGTAGGTGCCTTTTACAAGCTGTGCTCAGTTCTACTTGTGCGCACGGTATAGGTAGCCTCTCATCAATTCCTGAATACCGTGATTTGTCTCTTGGTCATAATCTCACTCTTTGAAAACTTGCAAGAGCATGTTGAAAGTAGATGGTTCTTACTACCTTTGAGGAGTACTACTTGTGCGCACGGTGTTGAGCGCCTCCAATCAATTCCTGATTTCCGAGATTTTGACTCTGTCTGATATTCACACTCCTTTAAAAGAACTTGTAAGAGCATGTTGAAAGTAGATGGTTGTTACGAGCTTAGATGGTTACTACTTGAGCGTACGGTGTGCAGCGCGTGCCAACAATTCCTGAGTTGCGAGATTTTTATTCTTAGTCATATTCCCACTATTTGAAAACTTGTAAGAGCATTTCGAAAGTAGGTGGTTTTTAGAAGCTTTGCTAAGTTTTCCTTATGCGCACGTTATGGGGTGCCTCTAAGCAATTCCTGAATTCCGTGATTTTGACTCTTGCTGATAATAGGGACTTTAAGCATCGACAACGGGAACGGCAACGGGGACGTGAGACTGTGAGGGAAAACCCAAATGTCGCATTGCGCATGTCTGGCGCGAAATATTTTGACGTTCTGCTTCGGGGCCCGACGTGAGAAAGCTTAGTTTGGCGTTGAGTGAAAACGTGAGTAGCATTTCACATATTTTAGCTCTATTTTTGCCCCCAAATTGATAATTTTAATATGGATTGATACCTTAAGATACCAAGGAATAGAATCATTGAGTTGTTGCCTGATTTTCTTCCCCAAACTATAAGCTTAAAAAATTTGATCAGTCGGCTGTTTCAAAACAAAAAGCTAGCGCCGATCCCTCCGAAATTAGAAATGATTTGCGACTCTCACACTGTTTATCGACAGTTCTCTCTAACAGTACTTTTTCGCATTCGAACTAAGACATACTAGTGTTGTTAATGTACACTAAACCTTGCCGAGAAAATAACCAGTCATCAGTGTTGCTCAAAACTAACGTCCAAAATTCACTATCATATCGTAGTTTTCAGTTCAAATTCCTATATGTAAAGTTATGGAAATTGACATGCATGCTCGTACTGCTAAAGCGTTTCTCGCAAATCCCGGCCTTCGATGCAGAACATTTCAATTGAGTTCATGTTAATCTAGTCGCTACTTCTAGGTAATATATTAGTGATTTTTTTATTTTATTTTATTTTATTACATTACCTCGGCTAAAAATGTAATATCTTATCTCCGATAAACACTTTTCGTTCTCCAGCACTGATTTGTTGACGTATTCAGTTTGTACAACAGTAAAAAATCTACATCGGTCATATCATCATTAAAATGGCTGAACGCGAAGGAATATTTCGAGAGAAGTTGGCGTCTTCGGCGGCTGCTTAACTGCTTCACTCCACAACCGCGTCCTCTCCCCAGTATTTTCTCGGTTTTTCCGTCGCCGTTGCCGTTCCCGTCGTCGATGCTTAAAGTCCCTAATCTCACTCTTTGAAAACTTGCAAGAGCATGTTGAAAGTAGGTGGTATTTACTAGGTTTGATGAGAACTACTACCTGTGCGCACGGAGTTGGGCGCCTCCCATTAATTCCTGATTTAGGAGATTTTGACTCTGGGTTATATTCTCACTGTTTGAAAACTTGTAAAAGCATTTTGAAAGTAGATGGTTCTTACTAGCTGGGACGAATACTAGTTGTGCGCCCGGTGTGGAGCGCTACCCATCAATTTCTGATTTCCGAGATTTTGGCTCTGGGTGATATTCTCACTCTTCGAGAACTTGTAAGAGCAGGTTGAAAGTCGATGGTTCTTACTAGCTGTGACGAGTACTACCTTATCGCACGGTGTGGGGCGCTTCTTATGAATTCCTGATTTCCTAGATTTTGACTCTGGGTGATGTTCTCACTCCTTGAAAACTTGTAAGGGTATGTTGAAATTAGATGGTTCTTACTAGCTGTGACGACTAGTACTTGTACGCACGGTTAGGAGCGCGCGCAATCAATTCCTGATTTCCAAGATTTTGACGCTCGGTCATAATCTGACTCTTTGAAAACTTGTTAGAATATGTTGAAAGCAGTTGGTTTTTATTAGCTCTTATAAGAACTAGTTGTTCGCACGGTGTGGGGCGCCTACAATGAATTCCTGATTCTCGTGATATTGACTCTGGGTGATAATTTCACTCTTTGAAAACTTGTAAGGGCATGTTAAAGTAGATGGTTCTTACTAGCTGTGACGAGTACTACTTGTGCGCACGGTGTGGAGCGCGTCCCATCAATTCCTTATTTTCCGAGATTTTGACTTTCCTTCATAATCTCACTCTTTGAAAACTGGTCCCATGCATTCCTGATTTCCGAGATTTTGACTCTCCGTGATAATATCACTCTTTGAAAACTTGTGAGAGCATGTTGAGAGTAATAGGTTTTTACTAGCTTTAATAAGAACTACTTGTCCGCACGGTTTGGGGCGCCTCGCATCAACTCTTGATTTCCGAGAATTTCACTCTGGGTGATGTTCTCACTCTTTGAAAACTTGTAAGAGCATGTTGAAAGTAGAAGGTTCTTACTAGCTGTGACGAGTACTACTTATGCGCTCGGGGTGGAGCGCGAATCATCAATTCCTGATTTCTGAGATTTTGACTCTCTGTCATCATCTTACTGTTTGAAAACTTGTAAGAGCATGTTAAAGGTAGATGGTTGTTACGAGCTGCGATGGTTACTACTTGAGCGCAAGGTGTGGTGCGCCTCCCAAAAATTCCTGAGTTCCGATATTTTGTTTCTTGGTCATAATCTCACTCTTTGAAAACTTGTAAGGGCATTTCGAAGGTAGGTGGTTTTTATTAGCTGTTATAAGAAGTACTTGTGCGCACGGTATGGGGCGCCTACAATCAATTCCTCGTTTCCGAGGTTTTGAGTCTGGCTGATCATCTCACTCTTTTAAAACTTGGAAGAGCATGTTGAAAGTAGATGGATGTTACTAACTGTGATGGGTTGTATTTGAACACACGATGTGCAGCGCGTCCCAACAATTCCTGAGTTGTGAGATTTTGACTCTTAGTCATAATCCCACTCTTTGAAAACTTGTAAGAGCATTGCGAAAGTACGTGGTTTTTACAAGCTATGCTCAGTTGTACTTGTGCGCACGGTATAGGGTGCCTCTCAGCAATTCCTGAATTCCGTGATTTTGACTCTTGGTCATAATCTAAAACTTATAAAACTTGTGACAGCATGTTGAAAGCAGGTGGTTTTTACCAGCTTTGATGACAACAAGCTGTGCGTATGGTGTATGGCGCCTCCCATCAAATCCTGATTCTCGTGATGTTGACTCTGAGAGATAGTGTCACTCTTTAAAAGCCCATAAGAGCATGTTGAAAGTAGATGGTTCTTACTAGCTGTGACGTGTACTACTCGTGCGCACGGTCTGGAGCGTGTCCCATCAATTCCTGAACTCCGAGATTTTGACGCTCGGTCATAATCTCAATCTTTGAAAACTTGTAAGAGCATGTTAAAAGTAGATGGTTGTTACGAGCTACGATGGGTACTACTTGAGCGCAAGGTGTGGAGCGCGCCCCAACAATTCCTGAGTTGCGATATTTTGACTCTTGCTCATATTCTCAGTCTTTGAAAACTTGTAACACCATTTCGGAAGTAGGTGGATTTTACTAGCTGTGATCAGTACTACTTGTGCGCAGGGTGTGGGGCGCCTCCCGTCCATTCCCTTATAGGAGATTTTGACTCTGAGTGATATTCTTACTCTTTGAAAACTTGTAAGTGCATGTTGAAAGTAGGTGGTTTCTACTAGCTTTGATGAGAACTACTTCTGCGCACGTTGTGGGGCTCCTCCCGTCAATTCCTGACTCTCCTGATATTGACTATGGGTGATAATCTCACTCTTTGAAAACTTTTAAGAGCAGGTTGAAAGTAGATGGTTCTTACTACCTGTGATAAGTGCTACTTGTGCGCAAGGTGTGGAGGGCCTCCCATCAATTCCTGACTTCGGATATTTTGACTCTCGGTCATAACCTGACGCTTTGAAAAACTTGTGAGAGCATGTTGAAACTAAGTGGTTTTTCCTAGCTTTGATGGGAACTACTTGTGCGCACGGTTTGGGGCGCCTACCAATTGTTCCGGATTTCCGAGATTTTGACTCTTGTTGAAAATCTTACGGTTTGAAAACTTGTAAGAGTATGTTGAAAGTGGATGGTTGTTACTAGCTGTGATGGGTCCTACTTGAGCGCACGGTTTGGAGTGCGTCCCAACAATTCCTGAGTTGCGAGATTTTGACACTTAGTCATAATCTCACTCTTTGAAAACTTGTAAGAGCATTTCGAAAGTAGGTGGTTTTTATAAGCTCTGCTGAGTTCTACTTGTGCGCACGGTATGGGGTGTCTCTCATCAATTTCGGAATTTCGAGATTTTGACTCTTGGTCATAATCTCACTCTTTTAAAACTTGCAGGTGCATGTTAAAAGTAGGTGGTTTTTACTAGCCTCGATGAGAACTACCTGTGCGCACGGAGTGGGGCTCCTCCCATCAATTCCTGATTTAGGAGATTTTGACTCCGGGTGATATTCTTACTCTTTAAAAACTTGTAAGAGAATGTTGAAAGTAGATGGTTGTTACTAGCTGTGACGAGTACTACTTGTGCGCACGATATGTAGCGCCTCAAATCAATTCCCGATTTCCGAGATTTTGGCTCTCGGTGATAATCTCACTCTTTGAAAACATGTGAGAGGTTGTTGAAAGCAGGCGGTTTTTAGTACCTTTGACGAGAACTACTTGTGCGCACCTTGTGGGGCGCCTCCGATCAATTTCTGATTCTCGTGATATTGACTCTGGGTGATAATCTCACTCTTTGAAAACTTGTAAGAGCATGTTGAACGTAGATGCTTGTTACGAGCTGCGATGGATGTTACTTGAGCGCAAGGTGTGAAGCACGTCCCAACAATTCCTGAGTTCCGATATTTTGACTCTTGGTCATAATCTCACTGTTTGAAAACTTGTAAGAGCATGTTGAAAGTAGATGGTTCTTACTAGCTTTCACGAGCACTACTTGTGCGCACGGTGTGGAGCGCGTGCGATCAATTCCTAATTTCTGAGATTTTGACTCTCGGTCCTAATCTCACTGTTTGAAAACTTGTAAGAGCATGTTGAAAGTAGATGGTTCTTACTAGCTGTGACGAGTACCACTTATGCGCACGTTGTGGAGCGCCTCCGATCAATTCCCGATATCCCTGAGTTTGATGAATTCCTGATATCCGAGATTTTGACTCTCGGTCATAACTTGAACTTGTGAGAGCGTGTTGAAAGAAGGTGGTTTTAACTAGCTTTGTTGAGAACTAGTTTTGCGCACGGTGTGGGGCGCCTACCATCAATTCCTGATTTCAAAGTTTTGACTAGCTTTGTTGAGAACTAGTTTTGCGCACGGTGTGGGGCGCCTACCATCAATTCCTGATTTCAAAGTTTTTGACTCTGGGTGATAATCTCACTCTTTGAAAACTTGTAAGAGCATGTTGAAAGTAAATGGTTGTTACTCGCTGTGATGGGTACTACTTGGGCGCAAGGTGTGGAGCGCGTTCCAACAATTCTTGAGTTCCGATGTTTTGACTCTTGGTCATAATCTCACTCTTTGAAAAGTTGTAAGAGCATGTCGAAAGTAGGTAGTTTTTGCTAGCTGTGATGAGTAATACTTGTGCGCACGGTTTGGGGCGCTTCCTATCAATTCCTGATTTCAGACATTTTTACTTTCGGTGATAATCTCACTCTTTTAAAACTTGGAAGTGGATGTTGAAAGTAAGTGGTTTTTAGTAGCAGTGATGAGTGCTACTTGTGCGCACGGTGTGGAGCGCAACCCATCTATTCCTGATTTCCGAGATTTTGACTTTCGGTGATAATCGTATTTTCTGGGTATGTGTCTACGTTTGATGAGGTTGAGCCTTTTAACTTTTCTCTCTTTACATCTTTTTTGGAATATGCGGAGGGTTTTAGGTATTTTGATGTCCTTATTTGAAATAAGGGGATGGATAACATCGAAGGCTCTACCTTTTTTTGTCACTGTCATCACGTTAGTTGTCGAGCGGTCTGATATCTTTAAACGATCAATGGAGCTAAAATTCGGTAGTATTTAATTTAGTAGTGTGTTTCGAGCCAGTTTCCACCTGAGAAGCCCACTGCACGGTATCATAAAGCTGGGTTGATGGGTAGAGGCAAGGGGAGAGGCTTTTGAAAGAAAACAAAGGTGAGAAGCAATTTCACTCGAAGTACTTGAAAGGAATTGAGCGAGTCGTGGCGATTCACGGAGTGAAGTTGTGTCTTCAGCCGTTTTATTAGTGGATTCTGGGACCTGTTATGGCAATTTTGGCGAATTTTGAGTTGGAAATAATGGAATCGGTGCACTATTTTTCCAGCAGGATCGGGTGGCTCGACACTGAAATGGAAAGTGGCGGACTTCGACACCGCCGTTATCTAAGAGTTTCCCAGAGTTCCCTTGGGTCACTAACGCTAACATTACGTCAGACCTTCAACAGACCAGTGTGAGCAATAGCCTCTATAGTCATAGACGCCGTTCACGCGCAAACCAAACTTAATTAGCAACAACTGAAGACGAACGTCGCGAACTGTTGGGAACTGTTACAAACTGTTGCGATACTGAAAATAAAGTAACAAATACAAAGTCAAGAGAAAATAAATTACAACAATAGCAATAAGGCAAGCAAAACGAAGATACAAAGGCGAAACTTACAAGACGATTGTGACATTAAAGACGAACTAACACGCAGTCTGATAAACGCAGGACGAGCAAAGAAACTCCGATCTCTAAAACTAACAAACGAAGAACTGAAGGAAAAAATTACAGGGCAAAGGAAATATACGATATGTAATAAAAACCTAACGTGTAAAACAAAAGAAAGGGCACATTAACGACTAATTAACCTAAAACTGCACAATGAAGCGTGAACTGAAAAACTTAAGCTATGCAAACGAAAACACGAAACAAAATAAAATTGCAAGTTCTGGCAGCTACAACCTCCTTTGCAGCCGTTGTTTGTTTCGGTCCTATTCTCCCTCCCCGCCAAACGTCTGCTGAACCAAGCTGGGAATTCCATTCCCATTGTGTATGAGTATCCAATCAGAAGGTAGAATAGAAACGAAACAAACAACGGCTGCGAAGGAGGCTTAAGGTGGATTTCCACTGTTGCGTAATTTTTACGTGCTTACGGACGGAAACTTGAACTGGCTTTACGTGCGTAAATAAAATAGAGACCATGTGTGAAAGGACGCGCGTAAACGTAAAAGTTGAGCGAGGTTCTACTTTACGTTTACTCGCGACCTTTCACACATCGTCTCTATTTTATTTACGCACGTAAAGCCAGTTCAAGTTACGTCCGTAAGCACGTAAAAATTACGCGACAGTGGAAATCCACCATTAGCCTGCGTCGAAGAACCCTGCGAAGCAGCGCCAAATTCCTTGTTCTGTACCAGAATATGATTACATGCTGTGATTGGCTGCCTTTTGTTGACGAGCCAATCATAACGTGTACTTAAATTTTTGTACGGAACGAAGAATTGGGCGCTGCTTCGCAGACGTTACTAACCGGGGTTAGTTAACGTCTACTTCGCAGGCTAAGGAGGCTATGAGAGCAACTGAAATGAAATAGCGTGATCGGGGTCGCGCTAAAGAAGTGAGCAGAAAAATGAGGAACAGATCGGAAGAGGTGGAGTCCAAGTTTGCGGCCAATGTAAACCTTTAGTTTTTTCCGTACGCCGTTTTGTAGGTCGTTTTTAGGCATTTTCCCGATTGTCGTCAAGTGAATCTCGTTATTCCATATAAGGGATTACCACGGAGATTTGCTGGTCCACAACACCGAAGGCTCTATCCTTGTTGTCACGCTCGTCACGCTAGCTGTCGTTTATTTCTAAACGATTGCTGCAGCTACGTTCCGTATTTGATTTATAAGTGTGTTTTTCGAGCCATTTTCCACCTCAGAAGCCCCCTTCCTAGCATCATAAAGCTACGTTGATGGGTAGAGGCAATCCTTTGAAAGAAAACAGAGAGGTGAGAAGCAATTTCACACGAAGTTGGCCGCTTAAAGTATTGGAGCGAGTGATGGCATTCACGGAGTGAAATTGTGTCTTTAGCTCTTTTGTGAGTGGATTCCGGGACCTGGCATGTCAATGTTGGCAAGTTTTGACTTGTAAATAATGCAATCGGTGCAATATTTTGTCAGCAGGACCGGGTGGCTCGACACCATAAAATGTCTGAAATGGAATGGCGGTCTTCCATGTCGACGTAATACAAGAGGTACCCAGAATTCCATTGGGTCACAAAGTCGAATCAAAAGCGTTATCCGCGTCGCGCCAAACAAGTGAGCAGGAAAATGTGGTGCAGATCGCAAGAAGTAGAGTTGACGTTTGCTGACAATGTAGACTTTTAGCTTCAAGAGGAATTTTTGTTTTAAAAACTTCAAGACAAAGTTGCGTATTTTTTGGTGTTGTACAAGGGCATTCTAAGCCAACATTTTTGGTTCACAACCGAATAAACGGTCATATTAAAATAAAAAATGGGAGTTTTGGTAAGTTAACGGGATGATAAAGTCTAAAAACTGAGTATTTGGCCATAGCAAGATTCATTTCAACCATTTGGGAAAGTTGCAAGTTTTCAAGGCAATGATTCCCTGAGGAATCATATTTACCGGAGCGTACGGAAAAGAGTTCAGAGGAATTTTTTACTTAAAAACTTCAAGAGAAAGTTTGCGTGAATTTTGGTGCTGTCCGAAGGCGTTGTTTGGTTTTGGAAATTTGGATTTTTGGTCAGTTTCCATGGTGACAGAATCTAAAACACTGATCATTTGGCAATAACAATCATCTCAAGCATAGTCTGAGATTTGGGAAAGTTGCAGTTTCAAAGACATTGGGTCACTGATGATCCATATTTAGTAAACCCGTAGAGAAAGAGTTAACGGACCCTCTCTTAGGATCCGATACGTGTCTTGTCCACGTGAGCTTGTTGTCAATGGTTATGCCTAACAGCTTAGAATTTGTTGCCCATTTTATGGGTTGCTGGTCTATTTTCAAACTATTCAGGGTTCCGATTAACTGATTTCTTAGAAGGAGTATTCCCTCAAATTTTTGGGGGTGTGGTACCAGAGAGTTTTGTTTGCACCAGAGGGAGAGTTCTTTTAGAGCATTGTTGGACCTTGTCTATTGATTCTCCAATGCAGTAGATTGTTGTGTCATCGACATACATGATTGTCGTCGCAGAGTTGACCGTCTCCAGTAAATCGCTTGTATAGAGAGCAAAGAGTATGGGCCCCAGTACAGAGCCCTGAGGTATACCGTGGGCTACTTTGATTTTCTCAGAACACACGCCATGGATTAATTACAGTTCAAACATATAAATGCAAATTTCAGGAATAATTTATGTGACGTTACATACGTAATTGACCACAACACCGGGATAAATAAAACCAGCCACTGGTGTACAAGATTTTATTGCACTATATGACAAAATATCAAGCATAAACATAATTGAATATAAATAAATCGAAACATTTACATAAAGTCTTAATAAAATGTGTACACTAAACAATAAATTAATGAAGATAAATTGTAACCAATACAGTAAACACCCGCATATAAGAACACACAATTTCAGAGGTCAGGCTGATTGAGTTCTTATTTATTGGGTGCTTAGTGACAAATCAGCCTCAAAATGTTCTTAAATTTTTATTTAGTAATACTATCCAAAACATGTTGCTAGAGGTATAATTAGCATATTTTAGGAAAATAAGCTAGCTAATTTTTGTAGAAAAAAAGTACTCAATACAAAAACAAGACAGCTTGACAGCTGATAGAGTTATGTAGTTATCTGAAAGCAAACATAAACTTACATGTTTTGTAATTATGACACTTTTTCCATTTTATAAGAACATGTTACAATTTTCAGGCTGATCTTGTTCTTAAAAAATGGGGCTTTATTGGCCAAATTTCAGCCTGGTGTTCTTAACCCATTTGTTCATATATGCGGGTGTTTACTGTATATAAATTAGCTTGTAAACAATTTTTTTACAGATTATATATAGCATGTTTGAATTATTTGCCACTTCCACATCTCCCATAATACACTCTGTTTGCCCCTCAAAATTTTGCATAACCATTGTTTTCAGTTTCTCTCGGGGAGAGAGAAATTGAAAACAATGGGTATGCAAAATTTTGGGGGGCAAACAGAGTGTATTATGGGAGATGAGGAAGTGGCGAATATGGAACAATATCTTCATGTTGCACATGAAATTTAAAGTTTGCCAATATTTTTCACTGCAACACTGGTTAAGGTGATAAATAAACTTTTTATGTTGTTTTCTCTTGCCTTTTGACAGGTTTTTATAAAAATAAATATTTCTTAAGGTTCTTCTATGGGAGATCTACAAACTCTCTTGAAGTTCTAATTTACCTTGCAAGATAAGATCACGAGCTTTGTCATCACAATTAATTCCCTTCTGAAGCTTCAACTTGTGTAAGTTTGACAATTCAAAAAAATATGCAAATGAGATGACTGATGACATCATAGTATCAACCCAATATAACATCAAGTATACAAATAGAGCTATCTCAGTCAATTTGCAGTAGAGCCCATTGAAACATGATAGCCTATTAGTTCCCATGGCAACTCACTCTTATCCAGTCCCCCAACCTGATTTCAATATTTTAGCAATTTTCAGCATGAAAAACATTTAACTAGGCCATGAACTCAACATAACATATTTATATATTTGTTAGATCATGTAGATGAGGCTTCATTGGCAAATATCAAAATAGAATACCAAAGGTGGCCACCAACTACCAACTTTTTTTTTATGTTTTTAGATAGCTTATAATCCCTTATTTCATTTTCAGTTGTTTCCCTCCTCTTTGTGACAAGGATTCACCATTTGTAGGGGTTCAAAAATTGCTGCCATGGCCTGAAATTTGAGACATTTTGCGCTCTGCCAAAAGGTCTCTGTGACATCATTCGTGTGTAATGTTCAAGCGTGAAACATCTGAGAAGCCGAAAAAGTTTCAATTTGGAAAGTTTTGCGCAGCTGGTGGCCCTAGTAGTCAATCTTGGTAATTTTCCTACATTTTTATTCCACGGAACTCACAAAAACAGAGTGACGCATTCGACTGTTTACACACGAATGACGTCATGACTATTCACCAGACCCCAAGTCTTTGTCTAGAATTTTAGCCAGAAAGGCCCAACTTTCGCCACATTTTAAAAATACGATCCTGCTTGTTTTAGTAAATTATTTTTCTCTCAAAATGTTTCTTAAAACACCAATTTTCATATTGGGGAAAAAACTGGGTTTCAAAGTTTGATTAATGTGCACTTTAATAGCAGGGAGGTCTGGAACCTGGTATGTTGCCATGGTAACAATACTGAAGGACATCTAGTATAATCTTTCTGCAAAGAATCAAGCATTTCTGATACAAATTGGCCAAGATATCTTTTTTCATCATATTTGATCAAAATTTGGTTGAGTATATGACATCATCACTTGGCTAATTTGCACATTTTAAAAACTTGAATATCTCTGCAAAACGAGACCTGTATTGGAAAATAGTAAACAGCATTCTTCTTCTGGTGCAGACTACTTGTTTATATTTCAAAATGACTTAGATGGGAAAGATGTGAATTTCAACATAGTAGCACTTTAATTTGTCGTTTTATTTTTTGATCATCTTTGTAGGTGAATTTGAATAAATAAATAAAATAAATAAACTTCTGAGTAAAGATTTTCTAACAATCAAATGTGATCATGTTGGGTGGTCACTTACCGGAAACAGAAAATGAAAGAATATGTCAAACTTCTGGCCTAAAAACTGGTCGCAGTTGCTTAAGAAATTTGACTAGTGGTTGCTTATGAGAGAGCTCTTGAAACAGCATTTAAATGAAAAACAAAACGGTGATTTACCTAAAATTCGTTAGCATCATAAATGACTTTAAAACTTAAATATATTAAAAAAAATTTATTTACCCCCATTAACCTACTTTTTCTTTTCGCTGTGATTGCATTCCTCATATTTACTGTGATCGTTGTATGCAAATCCATTTTCACCATTTAAAAGTGTTTTGGAAATAGGTGCTTGTTGAGACATGTTTGTTGTTGGCTGGAAGAACCTTAAAACACCTTGCATAATCACTAAAAACCAGTAAACTTGTATGCTGAAGAGGAGTAAGCAAAAGGTGTTGCAAAAGATGGGTATTTTTAATGGGGTAATGAAAAATGAAATACGGGCATATTTTGAGTAACACCAGTACATGTAAGGATAGATAAGTACTCTGCAAAACAGAAAAACAGTAGCCAAAAGTACACCATTTGCAACATATAAGGCTGATTTTCTCATCCCAAGCTGAAAAACAACGAAGCAAAACAGTTATTTCACTGATAGATCACATAAAATAGTGTCGTATTCCGATGTCGTATTGAAACAGATTAAAACGGATTAACTCGGTCAATGAGCACAAACTACAAATCTAATCGGCCATGCTTTTTAATAATAATCCCAGAGACTTTACGCGCGTAGACATGTCATGTAAGCTACACTGAAAAGTACTTTGTGTACACTACAAATAGGTTCATGTAAACCACAGATACCTGATGTAGGAATCCCCTGCATCAGGAGCCCGGCCAAAATCCTTGCCAGCCTGGCAAAGGCTGGCCAGGCCAGGCTTTCTGGGTTTTTTTTTCAGGCTTACTGGGAAAATGCAGCCTGGTAAAAGCATTGCAAGCATGACCACAGCCAAGCTTTCTTGGCAACCTTGGCCACTGAAGCTTGGCCTTCCTCCAAGGCTGGGCTTTTTCGGTAACCTTGGACAAAAAAAAAATAGGTAGCCTAAGGGCTACATGTATACTTCACAAATTAATGTGATCAAGTAAGCTGAAGCCACTCAAAGGGCACTAAGGCCATAAGGTAGCGGGCATTACCCCTTAAATCTACCAAAGCAAAGATTGAGCCTGAGCATTAGCAGCCATGGACAGCTGTTTCGGCCTTGTTAGGCCTCATCAGCATGGCATAGCTGATGATCATACCTTAGTTCCCTTTGAGTGGCTTCAGCTTACTTGATCACATTAATTTGTGAAG
Source organism: Pachyseris speciosa (assembly GCA_016490735.1). NCBI lineage: Eukaryota > Metazoa > Cnidaria > Anthozoa > Scleractinia > Pachyseridae > Pachyseris > Pachyseris speciosa. The sequence goes on from JAEMWC010001044.1 coordinate 22,103, forward strand.
TATCCTTGTCACTCCAGCCACATCCCACAAGCTTTATGTTTTCATTGCTTGTTTTATTGATATGTGGGTACTTGAGCCTGAGCATTAGCTACGCCATGCTGATGAGGCCTAACAAGGCCAAAACAGCGGTCCATTGCTGCTACCTTATGGCCTTAGTGCCCTTTGAGAGGCTTCAGCTTACTTGATCATATTAATTCGCGAAGTATCCTTGTCACTCCAGCCACATCCCACAAGCTTTACGTTTTCATAAGGGCTACATGTGTGGGATACCACAGTACCACATACATAAACAACAACAACAACAACTGATTGAGTAGCTAGATGATTGGTTATAATGAATAAATAAGGCTTAAAAGTCCATTCAAACACATACAACGTACATGTAATTACCCCACATACATGTAATTGCTTCAGGGTAGTGATATCAAGTCAAAATCAACGTCTTTTGAGGTAATTATTTCAACCACTGAGTGGAAAAATCAGCATAATCACTTTACCACGAGCAAATCTAAACTTTCGTTGAAACCAGCGCAATTCAACGAAATATTTGCTAAATAATGTCAATTTGACTACTGGAGTTAAGTGTCATTGTAACTGCTGTAGATAGTTTGGATTTTTATATAGCTAGTTTTCCCCTTAGTATTATTGGTTTTTGAATATTCTTATTTTTTTTTTATCCTGTTTATTTATTTTATGTCTTACTATGTATGGTTTATAGTTATTTGACATGTTCACGTTTAAACAAGTCTTGCACTCATCCGTGTAATGTGGATAAATAAAATACCATACTATGCATCGAATATCATGGAACATGCTTTCACTTGTCGCTATCTCAACTTCTGCTGGTTCAATTGCAAACAGTTACCACAACCAGTTGCCATTTTCATCCCGAGAATTAATTGTTTTGAATTTCGTTCACTTGCCTTGCTGTTTGTTTTGTTACCAAATACTTTAGAATTTTATCACAGAGCTCAGATAAACATGGATATGCAAATTGCTGTTTGGCTTTCAACTGCATGGCAATGTGAAATAAGTTCAAAAACTACTTTCTTGCTCACCTTAGAATAAGCACTGTTAGTTAATGTTAACATTGTAGCAAAAAGGTAAAACAGATTTTTCTTCTAAGCTAACAAAGAACTGAAAGAAATCTCGAAACATTGCTCTGAAATATCCACCGATTGCGTGATCACATCTGCCGAATGAAATATGATAACTTTGGTTGCCTAGCACGTAGATAAAATATTTTCTATCACTTTCTGTGAGCTTTTAATCAAGGCCTCTGTTGAAGTACTCAACAATTAAGAATTGTATTTGACTTAATTTCAATGAAAATAACTGTTTATATTCCGTGAAAGCCTTTCATCAGAAGCAACGAAAAGTATCGTGAAATCTCTCATCTCTCTTTAGATCTAGCATTGACAGTCAAAGTTGTCAAATTGTCTGACCATGTTTGAAGCAATTAAATTTCGTTCTTAGTCGAAGAGCTTTGGGTAATGGTTGGTATAGGTGTATCCAGTCAAATGTCATCATTCTCAGGCGAACAGCTTCAGGTAATAGTCAGAATGTTGCATGTTAGCTAGTTATCTATCTAGCTAGCTAGCGATTTACAGAATCCATGGCAATAGTGTGGGATACCACAGGTATCCCACACAAAAACACCAGGATATCTTGGATATTCAGGGCTAAAAAAGTCAAACCGGCCATATTGTCCCATGAAGGGCATTCTTTGCTAAAATACAAAATTAATGCAATTTTTTTTCACAAAAGTGAAACATTGTTGGTTTCCACATAAAAGTAACAAAACGTGTACAAAAGTAGTCATGGGCTACAGAACTCAAGCCTTCTCATACAGATACAGACATTGACCTCATGCAGTAATGTAATAGTGCCTGTAATACATTATTTACAGAGAATTTCAGATTACTTTGGCCGTGCGAGTTGGCATTTGCATTGATTGAAGAGCCAATCAGTTTGTGACTTGCCACTGAAATTGACAACTAGTTTACAAACTTCACAAAGAACTTGGAATCTTTGTTCCATTTTACCACCATGGACAAAGTTCACCTCGATCTCACTGTGGGAGAACCCAAAACTGATGTGTTAAAAAAATATTTACGAAACTCTAAAACCGAACCACTTCAGTACTCAGCTGAAATTAAAACCAATTCAAGAAGAACTAAATTTGTTGTTTCAAAAGGACTTCTCTCTTGGTGTGAAGGCTTTGCTGACATATCAGATCTCACTGTTAAAGGAACAATCTCTGCTTCAAAAGCCTATGGTACAGGAAGTAAAATGTGAAGAAAGCCTGACTGATTCATCTGCTGAAAATACAGGATCTAAAAAGGTAGGCTAATAAACTCTTTCAATTGGCAGTTGTTTCGCATAAAGGTTCTATGCAGATACCAGACAGAAAGCACACAAAAAAGTAATGGGCAAAATTCTGGTGGCAGGGAAGGGCTTAAATCTAGGGGTAAGGGGACCAGGGAGAAGCCCTCCTGAAGGAGAAAAGATTGAGTGGTACCAGGGGTAGCCACCCTGGACAGGAGTCCTGGTCAGTCTCTGGGGGTGAGGCCCATATCCCCTAGTACTAGGAACTAAGGGGAACCAGGAAGGGTGGCCCTCCTGGGTGGAGTACAGCTCAGGTGGGACTGGTGACCCTGGAGTGGATATTTTTCCTGACCTGTCTCCAAGTGCTTAGCCTTACTGTGGGGTAAAGTGCAGCCAGGGGTTGCACTTCCCTGCCACTACTTTTATTGGAGCAAGACAGTAGTTCCATCCCAGGACCCAACAAAGGAATGCGACCTACTCCAGTATACAACCATAATGACAAAGATTAAACTTATAGATACCTATAGATGCAGAGTACTAAGTGATCAGCTTGGTGTACATTCTGGTCATACTAAATACATAGCGAGCATAGCGAGTACATGAAAGAGCTAAACAAAGGTTCCAGTAAAAAAGAGGGGGAGGTTGGAGGGAAAAATTGCAGTTGTGAATGAACTGAAGCCCTCAAGAACTGGCTGGGAAAGGACAATGTACGGCATAAAGAGGAGCACCATGATGAGCGTGTGATAAGATGAATGGAACCTTTGTTGTCTAGAAAATCTATCATTGTAATCGAACTACACCTGTACTAGTTACTGTCCATTGTTCTTTCTTGTACTTTGGACTAGTATCTATGGCTACTTAGTACAAACGGTTATTCAAATGTTGAACATTGTGTGACCAGAGAACAGAGACATAATTGTTGCCAGTATGACAATCTGTGTGCATTCATAGGCATAATCTCAGGTTTATTAACCCATTGACTACCGGCGGTTTTTACATTTTCGGAGTGATTTTCCACCTATAAACGATGAATAGCAATTCGTGACTCTTTACTTGAACTACCAGGGAAAAGTGATGCTGTCCTAAGGCACTGGAGGCTCAAGGTTTCTGAAAACGTCATTTTGATGTAGCTATTTTTTATCCGTGAAGCGACAACAATGGCCCAAGTTCGGTTTGCTTGCAATTTCTGCTAAAATTACAGCCATTTTTCATCTTTAGCGGCTGCCTGATGAGCATTATTAAGCGTGACGGTAGCTAAGAGTCCACTTTCTCAAAGAACCGAGCAAGGTGATGTACTTTGGTGTTGAATTTGGCTTGTCACTCGACGAACTGGGAATTTGGCCTGTCGAACACTTAGTACCTTTGGGACTCGGCTATTGATGAATTTCTCGATCTATCGCCACATATTTTGGAATTTCTGAGTACTGAAGATGACCACAAGCAGGAACTTTTGGCAGTAGGTCGGAGTGGCTGTAGACTTAGTTTATATGTGAAAGAATTGGGAGAAGGAACGGGTGCTGTCAAAAATTCTCGTCATTTCCAGCACGCAATGTGGTCTAGATGTTGAAAATGGCGGAAAGGCCCGAATGCACTGGAACAAAAGGCTGTATCCACGCTCGGGAGAAGAATATCAACAAAAAAAGTCATTTCTAAGCTAGAAAAAGGACTGAATTTCGTTATGATGGTTGAAGTTTGGTTTTACGGCCATGATTTCCTTAAAAAACATGAAGGCAAAAAGGGGCATTTTTGTGGTTTCTCTTTGACGTTAAAAACGGTCAGTTTCGTTCTTGTCTAAACTCAAAAGGCCATATTTGGTAAAAATCGCTATGTTTCTTGCATTTATTGGATATCCAAATTTAAAGGGCATTCCATTTCGTGCTCACAACTAACAGTTAAGGCAATATTCGTGCGATTGAGAAAGTTGCAATGTTTTGAAGCATGGGAGTTTTTTACGGCCGGTTTTGGCCAGCACGGGTGCCAATGGGTTAACATCAGTTTATGCTACCATAAACTTGAACTCTGAAATGACCTGATTGCTGGTGAATGTTAAAACTGCGATATTTTAGTTCTTACTGGAAAGATCGGAGGAGGGGGCATATATAAATTGTAAACAGAAAACTCTCGAACTGGCTTTGGAGTTTGTACTGTCTATAAACTAATGCAAGCTTACACTGTTATACATTCATCAGAACAGAACGTAGTACTGCAGGCTTTGGAAGTTCAAGAATGAACAATACATCAACAACTGAGATTGGAGAGTCAAGGACTTAGAGAACTGAGTAGAGATGCGAATTGATTCCATGAATACATCTTCTGTTCTAGCACTATGCACTACATTTCCCCCAATTCCATGATTGTTGTTTCCCCGTTTAGCAAAATTGTAGATGATATTTTTAACTGCACTTTTTGCAATATGCAGTTCTCTTCATATCTGCCTTTGCCCAGTATTGTTTAACCATCTGTCCACGATTTCCTCTCTAACATTATCAGGAACTGCCTTGCCTTAGTGAATAAAAAGATTGTATGCTATCACTTCATGAGCTGCAACTTTGCTACATATTTGCCAACGCTGAATCGACTTCACGGCAAAGTCTGCCATTTCATTGGCAAGTTAACAATGTAGGTGCAAATTCAGGAATGTAGTTCCCAAGTTCTCGAGGAAATAACAAACCGCCGTGGCTAAAGTAACATGAAATCTACTGTAACTGTCTTTGAAGTTACAATATTATTATCAAAATTGACTTGACTGGTTCTGCCTATTTGTAAAATATGATGATGTTATGGTTCCAGCCATTTTTTGGTTGTAGCAAAACCTAAGACCCCCGAAAGTTAAAGTGCTACTACGATCATAAAATCACTTGTCTTTTTTCTTCAATTTTGCTTAACACCCGACTCGCGAAATTTCAAGCTTTAATTTCAAGCAGAAGACTGTTTACTTTGAGTGCAACGTTTTAATTTAACGGTCCGCCATTACTAACTTCAAAATCTCAAGAGAACTGGATCGAGGACAAAATGACGTAAAAAGCTCACAAGACTAAGAATGCAGTGTGTGTAAACCCGGCTGATTTAGTATGCAGCACGGGAATTTTGAGCTTTAAGACTCTCAAACTCGTGTTTTGCATACTTAATAGCCTGCATTCACACGCTGCAATTTTAAACCAGTGTGCATATGACGTCATTTTATCTTGGATCCAGCTCTCCGAGGCCTAATCGGTCAGTTATGAACGTGAGTAATGGCGGACCGTTAAATTAAAAAGTTGCACTCAAATTAAACAGTCTTCTGCTTGAAATTAAAGCTTGAAATTTCGCGAGTCGGGTGTTAAGCAAACACACTTTCGAAATTTGAAGAAAAAAGGCAGTCAAGTGATTTTCTGATCGTAGTAGCACTTTAAGACCTAAGACCCTGTATTTTCTTTTTATTTTCGAAGACACCTTTTCCCAACATTTTCGATTACCTTGATCAGACGAATGTTTATTTGCCTTTGCAATAGACACTATATTCATTTTTTTCTATTCTCTGATGGGTGTTAGCTTTTGCTATTGGTGTGCACTTTTCTGAAAACTAAGACCCCAATTTTTCTTGTCTTTTGTCGTCGTCGAACTAATGTGTGTACGATGCACCTCAACAAATATGCTATTTCTATGTTCATTCCTCTCTTTTCTCTTTCGTGGTTTATATTCTTTGTTTTTCTTGGGTAGGCGTGCATTTCAAGTGGCAGCCCTGCATATGTAGAATAGGTTCCCATTACATTTAGATCTGTGCACTATGGAATCTTTTAAAATTTTTAAGAAATCAATTAACACATTCCTTTTTAGGCAATTTTCATAGTAGTTCTTTAATGCATGGACTTTTATATAACTATTTAGATTGTAAGGTACCATTTTAATTTGAATTAGTGGAGATTTTAATATTGTATTTTATTATGAGTTTTAAAGTGCTGTTGATCTGTGTGTGTAAACAGCGCTATAGAAGTAATAAATTATTCCTTTTTTTTGTAAATTTATTTGCAAATAGAAACAACAAAAACACATCATCTACACTAAAACAACAAAGTAAAAGAAATGATTACAAAAGTAATAAACTACTAACAAGAAAGCACATACGACGACTACCAAATGATCCCGAATACATACAGTACATTGGATAACAAGTACAAACTAAAATTACTTTGTAAAGAGTATAGTGCCACTAACAAAGATAATATGTAATGATAAGACAGTAAACAGATTTTACAGTAGAATGGCCCAAGTGCGATGACATTTAGAAAGAGCTTTTTTTGCAATTGCGATCTCTTTTAACGTTTCAAGTTTTTCATGGATAATGGTAAGATAGTTTTGAAAATCTAAATCATCTCCGTGAAGGCTTGTGCAGAAAATATAATATTTAGCCAATATTAATAAACAGTAGTGTAGTATCCACCAATGCCTTGTCCTTTCATGCCAGCCATACAATATGTGCCTCGGATTTATAATTAAACTTTCATTAGTTTTTGTGTTCCACCAAACTAGGAAGGAAGTCCAAAAACTGACTACAGAAGCACAGTTAATCAGCAAGTGGTTCACTGTTTGCTCTTTGTTGTTACAGAAATTACTGTTAGCATTGTCAAGAAGGCTGTCACAAAAAAGTGTAGCATGGGTAGGAAGCACGTTGTGAATCACTCTATAATGGAACATTACTGTCTTCACTTCATTTGCTATTGCAAATGGCAGTAGATATACATTTTTGTCTCTTGTAAAACGTTGGTGGAGTATTCTATTTTCGGCAGTTGGAGGAACGAAAACGGTTTTCAGAAGGGTGGAATAAATGGATCTGGTAGTTATGGGGTAGGCAGAGATGTTGTTTTCAACTGCTTGAGCGGTGACGGGGTATTCAAGGTACACTTTCCAAACTGCAGGAATTGCATTAATTAAACCTTAGTACTGAGTGAAGGGTACATTCAGATTAAATTTAGATCAAAACTCCTGCCAGTTTAAAAATTGTTTTGTTCTTTTAATAAAATCGTTAATCTTAGAAATCCCGGCATCAAACCAATGTTTATAGAATATAGGTAGGAAGCACGTTGTGAATCACTCTATAATGGAACATTACTGTCTTCACTTCATTTGCTATTGCAAATGGCAGTAGATATACATTTTTGTCTCTTGTAAAACGTTGGTGGAGTATTCTATTTTCGGCAGTTGGAGGAACGAAAACGGTTTTCAGAAGGGTGGAATAAATGGATCTGGTAGTTATGGGGTAGGCAGAGATGTTGTTTTCAACTGCTTGAGCGGTGACGGGGTATTCAAGGTACACTTTCCAAACTGCAGGAATTGCATTAATTAAACCTTAGTACTGAGTGAAGGGTACATTCAGATTAAATTTAGATCGAAACTCCTGCCAGTTTAAAAATTGTTTTTTTCTTTTAATAAAATCGTTAATCTTAGAAATCCCGGCATCAAACCAATGTTTATAGAATATAGGTTTTTTGGCTATTAGAATGTTCTTATTATTCCAGACAATTTCATCTTTATGGCGGGACTTGAGATCATATCCTGTTGAGATTTTGAACTCGGACCAATAGTTTAAAATA
>JAEMWC010001044.1:35000-52500 GCA_016490735.1 Pachyseris speciosa
AAACCTAAATTCCAGGACTTTTCAGGCCTGGAAAATGAAATTATAAAATTCCATGATTTTCCAGGTTTTCCAGGACCCATACGAACCCTGACGTCAGTTAATCAAATACATGACATTGTTCTCTAATTGGCTAACTTGCAAAGAAAGTTGTAGTGTGGCCAGTGCAATATGAGGCACAATTTGCTGACCCATCTGTAAGATAGCTGAAAACTGAATCTTTTGCCACTTGTTTGTCTCTCTTGTAATTGAATAGTTTTTCAAGAGGAATTGAATGAGAATTATCATAACAACTGAATATCTGTTCTTCACAGTCCCTTAACTAGTGCATGTTTTACTGGAGATTTTTGTGTTCATTAAAGTTGTGTTGACAGCAATATATATCAAGAATGCATTTTTTGCATGGCACTGTGGTACAACAGTCAGCTAGTGCTGCTGACTGGACAAAGAGAGGCTTCAACTGTCAGGGTCAGGTAGGTCAGTTGTTGTTGGCCATTCTTAAAGCCATGAATGGCCTTATAATTATTGCATGCACAACTCATCACCACCCTACTGTCTTTTTGGTATTGTTAATACATTTCAAAATGAATTTCACCAATTTTGGGGGATGAACCATAGTAGCTCTGGTACAAAAGGAACTTAACGTTTTACCTTTTCCAAGACTGCCTTCAGAGACAAGAATGGCGTGCTCATTTCATTTAGGTATACACAAGCTAAGAAGAAGTCGCCTTTCTTCTGCCTCCAGATCTGGAAGAAAAAAAATCAAAGGTCGAGGGTCCAAAAAATATGCACAGCTATTCAGTCACAAATAATTACTTTGTACTTATACATGTATATGCACATTAACTCTGCTTAAGGTGGCTCAAAATTGTTTTGTTATTTTTAAACACCAACTCTTTGATGGATCAATACTCCAACAAGTTTTTGTTTGCATTCTTGAACATGGTATCAACAAATTTCCCAATAATATTATTTCTCAACAATTTGAGATCAATTTTTTGACATATAAGGTTACCATAGCAACAGTACAGCCTCTTAGCAACACCCTAAAGTTTGGCTTTATGTGCCCATAACTAAAAAATGAGTCAGGTGATCCCCGATTTTTATTATTGAATTGTATTGATCCATCAAAGAGTTGGTGTTTAAAAATAACGAAACCATTTTGAGCCACCTTAAACTACAAGATTAAAAGAGGGACTGAGGAGTCTTGAATGTACCCTCATAGCTCCTAAACCTTTTACACTATCTATAGCAGTGATTGTTGGCCTTCAGATTATACAGCTTGTAGCAATTTTAGGGCAGTTTGCAAAATGTGAGATAATCACTCATTCTCAATGAACACACAACAAAATGTTTGGGCAAACAGGGTTTTTGAGCATGAGGTTCAACACCTGTGGACTGCTAATTAAGGTGATTCCCTAGTAAAAGAATCCGCCATAGATTTCGGAACAAACTTGGTATGCTTTTGTTACAGGACAAGGAGATATTAAAAATGTAATAAAAAGAGGGGGTCACCGTGCTTGTCTTCACGCCAAATGCTGACAAATACGGTTATTTAGGTGACTTTTGGTAATCTCCGTGCGCAACAAATGAGCTCGATTATTTTTCAATGCAGCGTGTTATATCACACAGAGTTTTACTTTCTTTGATTGTTTATTCACCTATGTCCCAGAAAAAAATGTCTTCAAATACATTTTTATCCTTTAAAGTGCATATGAAGCGAAATTTTTCATTAGCTTGTTCGAAAGAGCTTTCCAAATGATGAAGAATGGCGTTTATTTTATTGTGATAGCACTCTTGGTTGCTGAGTTATTCAAGGTTTTTCATTTATGCAAATTAGAGGACTTGTGACGTCACAAGGTGGACACAAAATGAAGTAAAATCACAAAATATGGAATATCTGTGCAAATACTGAGTCTACAGGGTTGAAATTTTTCAGGGTTGACGTCCTGCCAGAACTACATATTGTGATAGTGGTGATGATGTCACCATAGCAACATACTTGTTACCAGATCTCTACCTTTCCAAAGGATAAAATCAGAGTTTCCCTCCCCAAGAAGTGCTGTTTGCTCTTGACGTTCATTCAGTGGGTGCGAACAAATATGGACATTACACAGCAGAAGTATAAGAAAGTGTGTTGGTCTCTGGAGCAATAAATAAGGCATTTCTCATTTGGGAAAATTATGCGCAGTAAGGATGCGCCATGCAATTGTAAGGAATCACCTTAAGTGTGTGACTTAAAAAGCTGAGTCAATAGTCCCCCCCTCCCCTTGGGAGGGAGGGTTGGGTTAGCATGCTTGCCCTGTGACTATGAGCTTATGACTAATGGATGAATATGACATGCTGGGACTGAAAAGGCCTGCATGATGTCACTTGATCGACTTGTAATTACCAATAATCATCTGTCACAATTATCATGCATCCATTGAAGGGGATCAGGGACAGGGTATCAAGCAAAACAGGGAAGTCCCAATATCAAAAGGTTTCAGAATTTAAGCACTATGGGCCTTTTGAGATGGTGTTCAAGAAATGGTTGACAAAAAGTATGTCTGGCAATTATACAATGCTAGTTTTGTTGAAGTGTTGGATACCTTAAGATTATTTTAATGTGCAGTTATAACTGATCAAATTAGGAGCAGACATTAGGCAGCTACATGTAGATCTGTGACTGTTGAGATGAATTCAGTGTTTGTTGAAAGTGATGTAATGAGCCATACTGTGGCTCAGTTACTCATACATGTATCTCTGATGCCTTCCTCAGTTGCTAGTTTGCACTGGCTTCACAATCAAAGACTCGAAATTACTTGCTGTTTGGCGAGCAACTTGGCATGTCTTTGCTAATCTTAACGTGCAGTGCATATAGATGTATACATTTAGCAATATTACAGTCAAACTTACAGTTACAGCAGGGAACCCAAATACTGGCAGAAGAAGGTGATGGATAATAATCAGTTTCTTCTTTTTGTAGAGCTTTGACCATACATATGTGTAGTGCATGTCCCTTTGTGGATTTTCATGTTTTTCGTCAAGGTAGGCCCCAATGAACATGACCACAATATCATAGTAGAAATAGCTTAGTCCAAAGCAGGCATACTGAGTTAAAACTGGCTGGCTATAATAAAGATCATACACATTAATTTAGGTGAGAAATATAACAACACTTATTCCTCTTAAGGTATTCATGCAAGAATCAACTCACTTATGCATAAAATGATATGATTATAAATAAAATTTTAAGAGACAAAAGTAACAACTTAGGTCTTTCGTTATACTACTCTTCTCCAATAATCTAACGACTCAAGGTCATCAACTTCAATATTCCCTCCAAGAGGCTGTGACTTTTGAGCTTCGGTAAAATCAAAGGGCCCTTTTGAGCCAGCTCAGTGTTTCATGTAATGGCTAGTTACTCAGGATACTAAGTTATAAATCATGTTAGTATAAATCTACTAGCGTTCTATCACGAATGCCGTTCTCTGATTGGCTATGCTACTTGCTGTCTACTCTGTGATAGATAGTGAGTAGCGATTGTCACCAAAATGCCAACCGCTTCTTCGCGTTTTCGAAGTGTCTATGAGGAGGAATGAAATAATTGACTTGTTTAGTACTGAACGACTAGTAGATTTATACTAAAATAATCAGATTATTCGCTCTTGATTTCTATGCGTGATAGCTGATTTGGGCTGCGCCCTCATCAGCTATCATCCGATAGAAATCTTGAGCTCATAATCTAATTGTTAATTAGATTTTTCCTGTGCAGAAAAATGCACAATAGAAAGCATATGGTGGTGTACCATTAATCAATGCGCAATTGAAAGCAGCCATGGCATCATTTACGTATTTACTGATCATGAGGAAAGATCAACTGCAAATAATATAATTGGTACTGTGCTTTGATTACAGACATCAGCGCTTACAACATTTTAGTCAAATTTTATCAGGTCTGTCAATGATAAGTTGAATGCTCGTTTCCCATGCAGATTCATTTTGGACAAATCAAGTGTCAGTTTGCAAGAAATAAATCGTAGCCACTGTTTACTGTATTTTGTCATGGCTGACTGACTATCTAACCAACCGAACTCAATTTTCAGTAGTAAACGGCCACCACTCAACTGTGCTAAACGTTACTTGCAGGGATTCCCTAAGGGTCAGTACTGGGCCCTACATTGTTCGCCTTGCACATTAATGATCTACCGAGTGCTGTTACCTCTGGTTCTATCTTCATGTACGTGGATGATACCACCATTTATTGCATTGGCGACACTGTAGATAACACTGTCACTTCTTTAAATAAAGCCTTATCTGAAATGAACAGTTGGTGCCTAGAGAACTCTTTAATCCCCAACTCGGCTAAGTGCAAAGCTATGCTTTTGATGAGAAAACCGCACATCAGGCCGCTAAATTCTGTGACTATTGAAGAGGGTCAGATCAAGTGGGTGAAACACACTCATCTTTTGGGAGTTACTATTGATGACAGGCTTTCCTGGTTACATCATCTCACAGATGTAAAAAATAATTTTGTTAACAAATTGAACCTATTGAAAAGGTGTTATTTCCTGATCAGAAATGCCCTATTGGACTTGTACTTTAAGATAATATTGCCATGAGTTCTATTTGGGCTGGTCGTTTGGGGTGCCTGTCCAAATGCGGGCCTTCTATATTCTTTGGAAATACTTCACCGCAGGGCAGCCAGAATAACATATACAACTTACCTCGAGATATGCCTACTGATGAAGTATACCGACACTCAAATTAGAACACTAATTAACCCTCTATTATAAACTTTGTTTAATCAAACTACTCCATAGTGCGTTTATAGGTGACGCACCTGTGGGTCTTTCATACTTGACAAAAAAACCTTGCACTGTGTAGAACTTCAGAAGGAGTTATAATATAATTGTCCTGTGTTTTAACTCGCAGTTTCTTAAAAACTCTATTTATTTAGCTACAGAGGCGCTATTCTTTGGAATGCTGTCTCAGCTCATTTTATGGGCCAGTTTAATGATTTTTATCACAAAGTGAAGGACTTTTATTTTATTTTAAGGAACTTGATTAATTTTAGCACATAGTTGGTCCAGTCACTACCAAGATTTTAAATGCTTTTAAATATTTTGTCTTAAATGCTGTAGTTAATATCCCATTTTACAGTTGTGTGCTCAGTGACCTTTGAGTGGAAGCGAGGCTGGCGGTGACCTTGTTTTGATACAGACCTCACTGCTTTTCTCATGTTAATCATGTTTTTCTTAAGCTAACTAGTCCACATTTGCATAAGACAGAGAGGCACAAGGTCACCTCCAGCCTCGCTTCCACTCAAAGGCCACGTCACTGAGCATACAACTGTAAAATGGGCTATTTACTTAGCGATAACTAACGTGAATTCATTTTAGAAACTCATGGAATATTTTTAGAGTTTTTATTATCTAATGGTAGTTGTATTTGTAAGTAATGTTATCCCTATTTTAAAATTAATAGTTCTACACCATAATTATTTTCACACAACCCCACAAGCTTTGAGCTTTAAACATTATCATGTTTAAATAAAGGATATGTACCGGTATGTATGTATATGTATCTATGTATGTAAATTTGCATAAATTTATTACCAGCTAAGTGAAAAGCATTCATTTCTGTATTTGACAAGTATGTGGGCGCTTAAGGTTATACAATCCACTTACAAAGACCTAAACATATTTTCCTGTGCATAATCTTTGTAAAGTTGTGAAGATTTTAACCCAGTAGAGTTTGTCCATCAAAAGAAAAATATTAATTTTGTTTGCTGGTTTTGAGGAAAAATTTAATTCAGCTTTCTATATTTGCTGACACATTCCTTGACCATGTGTGACCTTGCAAGGTTGTACTCTAAGAAAATATTTTTGGAGCCCAAAACTCTGAACCTTTGAAATCCAGGATGCCCAGCATAGTAATTTTGGGCCCAGCCCTGCCTTAATTGCACAGAAAAACATACACATTAATGCTTATCCATAGGTAATCACATAATAATAATAATAATAATAATAATAATAATAATAATAATAATAACGATTTATTAGTAGTACTTCCAAGAAGTGGCTCTTCGCCTACTAATTACAAATTTCAAATCAAATCAAATTAAATCAAATGTTGGTTTTTGAGGAGAGGGGAAAACCGGAGTACCCGAAGAAAAACCTCTCAGAGCAGAGTAGAGAACCAACAAACTCAGCCCACATATGACACAGAGTCCGGGAATTTGTTCTCTTGGTGTAAAGTGGCTTGAGCAAAGTGTAAGCACAGGGCGCCCAGACAATTTGTTTGTGTAACCCTTTGTTAATTTATAGGAAATGTGTGGGATTTACCATATTTTCATGCTCTAGCAACAAATCGCTATAAATATCTGCATTGAACAATGCTAAATTAAAGTTAAATTGCCTTGCCTGTGGTGTACTGTCATCCTTTTGCCTCAGTAGTGATATTTAAGCGATTTTGTCATTTTGATTTTGCTGCTGACTGTGCCTCAAAAGAAACAGAAAGGGTGGAAAGAGATTTGAACAGCCCAGCACCGAGCCAGCGCTGAGGTGATTTTCCCCAGAAAATTGCATCACTCAGCTTAATACAAACCACGAAACATGAACGCCGAAAGATCCATCAGATGCTTCTTCTTGTGCCTCTCGATCAAAAATCCACCCAAGCGGTCCTGAGCTAGCACTTCCAAGCGATTGCAAGATCGTAGCAAGATCTTCATGTGCCAGCTAGAAACCATCCTGCTGATTGCCTCTTTTCTGATTGGATTCGGTTAAATAATAACTTATTAAAGTTCCCCACAACCATACGTATTTTTAATAGGTTATTGTAAAACGGTGTCCAATCAGAAACAGGCAATCAGCAGGACGGTTTCTAGCTGGCACATGAAGATCTTGCTATGCATTTCAATCGCTTGGAAGATGTGGGTTTTTGATTTCCTTCGAGTGCTAGCTTGGTACCGCTTGGGCGGATTTTCAATCGAGAGGCACAAGAAGAAGCATAATCTTTTGGCCCTTATGTTGCGTGGCTTGAAAGCCGAGCAATGTGATTTTCTGGGGAAAATCGTCTTGGTGCTGGCTCTGTGCTGGGCCTTTCAAATCTCTTTCCACACTTTCCGTTTCTAATATGAAGCACAGTTGGGTGAAGACAAAACCTGACAAAATCACTTAAATATCACTCAGTGAGGCAAAAGGACGACAGTACACCACAGGTAGGGTAATTTAACTTTTATCTAATGTTGTTCAATACATATATTTAGCGATTCATTGCTAGAGCATGAAAATATGGTAATCCCATACATTTACTATAAAATGACAAAGGGATACATAGTCAAACAAATTGTCTGGGTACCCTGTGGTGTAAGTACAATGGGCTCATAATTTTCGATTTCATCAGTAATTCCCTTCTCTAGACATCACTTTCTCCAAATAGGCAGCCTAAAAACAATACTTTTCGCACTGTTCTTGTTTTTAGAGCTGTTTTTCAGCTCTATTGTTGTTGTGGTTGCGAATGAAAACCCGCTATGATGGCAGCCATTGGTTTTGCTTGCAGCTCATCAATTGTACCTGAATTTTGCACCATTCAGAGGCCGCGTTTGATTGGCTCAATTTACCTTTCTTCTGCATTGCGTTACCTAAAAACTGCATTTCTCTCAGCCAATCAGGATTGAGAATCAGGATTGAGAAATTTTTTCATGTATATTATTAATGGGTAAAAACAGACAGATAGTTAACTGACAGTTAACGGCCTGCAAAGCGAATATTTTATCATAGAGTTCTGTTACTTGATGTTATCCTCGCTAGTCACCCGAACGAAACGTAACGTGTGGTAATTTGCATCTGGGGGTCAGTGACCATGACCTTGTCTATGTGGTGTGAAAGAATAAATTGCCAAGACCTAATGCACGAGTAATTGAGTATAGAAGTATGCGACAATTTGACAGTGACCAATTTTTGGATGACCCGAGTAATGTCCCTTGGGGTACTGCATATATCTATGATAATGTTGACGACTTATGGCACCATTGGGAAAAGTTGTACACTGAGGTGCTAGATAAACATGTGCCAATAAAGAAAAAACGGGTAAGAGGTGACCAGTTGCCCTGGATAACTCGAGAGATTCAACGTGAAATTTCTCGCCGAAATCGTATGTTTAAACAGCATGTAAAGAATCCAACAAAGACCTCCTGGGAGGAGTTTAAGAAACAGAGAAACAAAGTCACGTCGCTGAAAAGAAAAGGAATGAAGTTGTTTTGCATGGAGACCTCAATGAACTCCAAACATCATGGTGAATTTTGGAATAAAATGAGATCTTTGTTGCCAAGCAGGGGAAAGAACCAATCAAAGATTGTTTTGATAGATAACAAATGTGCGCTAACCGATTCATTGACTGTGGCAGAAACTTTCAATAACTATTTCTCTGAGGTGGCTCAGAGCGATGGGGATTGTAAGGTAATGGAGGAATTTGTTGATCATCCGAGCATTGGGTTATTGCCGAGCAAACTGGAGATCAAAGGTTTCAATTTGCTCCTGTTAAAGTCAGTTACATAGGGGAGATCTTGGATAAACTTAATCCTCGAAAGGCCGTCGGTTGTGACAAAATTTCTCAAAGGTTGTTACGTTTATCTTCTCCTCTCATTGCTGAACCGGTGACCTGCTTGATCAATTATTTTATCACTAATCGACAATGGCCGATAGTATGGAAAAGTAGTGATGTTGTTCCGGTATTTAAGAAAGAAAGCACGACAGATAAGGCTCGCTATCGACCAGTATCTTTTTTAACTGCCCTGTCGAAAATATATGAGGTGATGTTTGATCAAATGTACGATGCATTCCACTGGAGGCTCTCACCGAATCTATCAGGCTACCTCAAGGGTCATTCGTGTTGTACGGCACTTTTGAAAATGTCTGAAGATTGGAGTTAACTGTTGCAGTAGTGGCTGTTGACTTAAGTAAGGCATTTGATTCTGTTTGTCACCCACTTTTGCTGGCCAAACTGAAAGCGTATGGTTTTACAGATGATGCTTTGGAACTTATGACTGCCTATCTTTTAGGTACAAGACAAAGAGTTAAACTTGATGGGGTATATTCTCCGTGGAGAACTATTACAACCGGAGTACCACAGGGATCCTAGTTTGGTCCACTCTTATTTAATATGTATGTTTAACTTAATGATCTTAATTACTTTGTTTCTGATACGTCCTCAAGGCTGTATGCTGATGACACGACGGAATATGCCTTGGATGTCTCACCGATGGTTCTTCAGTGTGTTATTAACTCTGACCTTAGCGCGCTATCAAGATGGTTTGGACTAAATTACTTACAGATTAATGCCACTAAAATGCAAGCTGTTGCCATCGGGCCGTCATTATATGAATATGAATTTCATCTCAATAATGTGAAGGTTGAGATGCAAGATACACTTAAGATCTTAGGGGTAGTCTTAGACAGTAAACTAACCTTTAAGGCGCATATAAAGGAACAGCTGAAAAAAGCATGTGCAAAGGCTTCGGCCTTGCAGAGACTACGTAAATTCATTCCGAAGTATGTAATGGTACGTCTCTACAAGGCATATGTTCTCCCACACCTTGAGTATTGCAGCCCTCTTTTGCTGGGTATAGGTAATACTGAGACTATCAAAATGGAGAACACTAATTACTATTTATTAAGAAGTATCTTAGGCTTTCCGAAGTCTGTTTCATACGACTACCTCCTAAAAATAGTTAATATCAAGTCTTTGGAACAATGCAGGCAATTCCAGTCACTAGTTATGTTATACAAGTGCTTGCATAGCCACGGAGCACCCTATATTATTAGTAAGTTTTTCAATCTGAAGAATGTTAAATATAATTTACGTGGGCTCAGCACCAGGCTGGAACTTCCCCCATTCAACTTGGAGTATATGCATCAATCTTTTACCTTTTTAGTCAGTAAACTGTGGAATGCGTTGCCTCCAGTGGTTAGAGAGTCCAAAGACACACTATCTTTTAAGAGCGTACTGGGCTCTTAATGTTCATATGACTTGAAGAGCTTTTTAAATTTTTAAAAGTTTTTAAATTTTGTACATAGATTTATTACTAGTTAGTATTTAGGTAGTGTTTATTAATTAATTGATTAATTTTATCCTTTTACATTTGGTACAATTTTATTCTTTTACATTAGTACACACGTACATGTTTTAACGAGCACTTAGGAGCTCCTTAGTGTTACGTATTGTATGGTATTGTATTGGATGATGCACTCTGTTGGATTGGCACTAGTGGTAGGCTGACCACATCTGGTTCATTGACCTCCACAGCGGACCTGTCTTCTTAACAATCAGCCCTGAATGCCATTTCAGGTCCCCTCGATAATCTTGTGACATCACTGAGTCACCAACCTCTAACTGACCCTTCTCATTTGAGGCCTTGATGCTCTGCTGATGCTGTGAGGGCCACTGGTTTGTCAGTTTTTAACTGTTATGTGTTACCCTTTATAAATAAAGTTGTTACTTACTTACTTAGTATACTTACTTACTTACCATCTTTCAGTTCAAGTTGGGTTTAACCAAATCTAGGTGATTGCATAACTGTCTCCCAAGGAGTACCTGGTAACTGTGCTGGGCTCTCACTGGTAGTTGAATGGGGAGTATTCCTATAGGCTATGAGAAACTTTGCCAACTTCTCCTTCACTGGCTTTGAGCTTTGATGCATGGAACATAATGCTTGCTTGAAGGTTTGTACTGATGTCTCAGCTAGACTTTTTTTTAGCCAGATGGTATGGTGCTGATGTACATGTAATATGGCGGATATCACTGGACCTGATGAACGCTTGGAATTCCTCAGCAATGAACTGTGAACCATTGTTGCTAATGACCTGTTCGGAAAATCTGGTGAATAAATCATGTAGGACTTTGATGGTCGTTCTTGAAGTGGTGGAACTAACAGGGATCACTTCTGGCCACTTGCTGTGTGCATTGACAACTACTAAGAACATCGAGCAGGGGTTTCATTAGAAGCTGGCAACTGGCGAAAATCGCCGCTTACTTTGTCAGAATTTACCTCTAACCGCCACCTTAACTTTGTCGACATTTTCACTGAAATTATTAAAAAAAATTCATCAGACCGCCTACTTTAGTTAGCTCAGATGGCTTAAAACTTATTGAAACCCCTGATCGAGTTCTGGAATGGGCCAGCATAGTCGATGTGTATGTGCTGCCATGGTGCAGTGGCCAACTCCCGCGGATGCAGTGGTGCTTTAGTAGGCATCTTCTGGTTGAGCTGATACCCACTGCAAGCTTCACTAACTCTTCCAGCTGGCGACTGATATTAGGCCACCAGACGTAGCTCCTCGCTAGTGCTTTCATTTTACTACACCCAGATGCCTCTGCCTTGGAGCTTATTGGGGATTACAACTCTCATTTGCCAAAAAATGCAACCTTGGTGAACCGTCAGTTCATTGTGCCACTCATAGTAGCCTCACTTAGCCTCTGTGAAGGCTTGCTTGCACTGTTCAGTCCACTGCCATTTGATATTTTGCTCTAACAACTGGTGAAGTGGGTGGAGAAATGTGGACGCATTAGACAGGAAGCGGTTGTAATAGTTCATGAGTCCTAAGAATGAGTGAAGCTACAACACATTCTCGGGTCTAGGCAAGCTAACTACTGGCTCAGTCTTTTCTTGTGTTTTGTGGAGACCTTCTTTGTTGACATCATGCCCACAGAATTGAACTCTATCCTTGGAGAACTTGTACTTCTCTTTGTTGGCCTTTAGGCCCAAGTCTTGCAGTCACTTGAGCATGTTCTCTAGATTCTCCAAATGCTCTTGATCAGTTTTGCTTGTGATGATCATATCAACGAGGATGCACTGGATGCCAGATATTTCCTGTAATACCTGGTCTATGGCATGTTGCCAAATTGCTGGACTTGAAGTAACACCAGCCTAGTCCCCAGGTGTTCTGGGCTTGGTCAAACCCAACTGTCAGCAGTGACGTCACCGAGACAGACTCGCCGAGATTGCCCAGCAAATACTGCAAGATCCACCATAAACAACACTGAAATATGCACGAGATCATACGTAACAATGGCATAATATACCTTTGAGGTTGCTGCACAAAGGATGGGTGGCAAGCTCCACATCGCACTCATCTGAGTCTACAAAAATTATGCTCACAATAAAAAAATGTGTGAAGTAGACAAGGTGTAACTTTAACTTGAACACAACAGAGCTTTGAACGGAAAAGCAACACAAAGTAACAGACTAAAAAGGTTATTCCACAAAGTTGGAACTTACCGTCATTTGCGGATACTATTGTACGGATTTGTTGCATCGGCAGTAAGCTTTCACGATATGGCATGGAAACTAGTAAATTCCAACCAGGTTTTTTTTGCGCTAAAATCAGGGGTTTTTTGGCAATATTTACTAGGTGGTCTCTAGCCCACTCCTTCCCAGACTTTGCGCAGACAAGGGGGCAAGAGGGAACGCCTAGGGACTAGGCTGACGTAACACCAAAAACTAACCAATTGTATTGAAAAAGGCCCTTGTGTGTATTAATTGTGAGGTACAGTCAAACCTCTATTAAGCGGCCCTCTATTAAGCGGTCACCCTCTATTAAACAGACACTTACCAAATTCCCCAAAAGCGGTCCCCTTATTTACTGCAAATTTGCCCTCTATTAAGCGGTCACCTCTATTAAGCGGATGCGGTCACCATTTAGAATTCCCAGTTGGCTAATTTTATTGTATTTTACCTCTATTAAGCGGTCACGTAGTCAATTACAATGTGATAGTTTGACACAACGATACGCATGATACACATGTAATAGAGTTTACAACAAAGACGATTGTCTATTTTGGGTTACTGTTGTTGCTAACCGATACAATATACTGTATACATGCTACAGTTTCATTTTCACCATATTACATAAGCTTACTACATTTTGAAAAACCTCTTTTAAGCGGTCAACCTCTGTTAAGCGGTCAGTTGGCTCTTTCCCGAGAGTGACCGCTTAATAGAGGTTTGACTGTATTTCTTAGACTCCTCCATTACCTCCATTTGATGATAAGCTTGGTGTAGATCAAATCTGCTAAAATGCTTCCCCCAGCTACTTTTGCAAGAAGTACTAGATTGACCGAGACTTTGAAGTCACTGCACACACGCACTGATCTTAGGTGTGACTTTCTACCCAGTGTAAGTTTTAAGTGTGACATGGCTCTTTGCCAGTTTCACGTGGTCAAAATGTTCCTTATACTGTTCGCATGGTAGTACAGAAGTCAGACACAGCCAACCCTGTGTCGTAATAGTTCCATCTTGATCACCGTTCCCTGTACCTCTGGGCTGACCGATATCATACACCGGTAATCCTTGTCAACCATATTATTAACCTCTAGGGATCCTAAGTAGTCATCACTGTCTCCGTCATCACCATTCACATAATTTACTGGGGTTTGGGAACCTTGTGTCTCCCTTTTCTTGAATTTACAGGGCCTTTGAATATGACCTGTCTTGTTACAGTAGTGACATTTGTCCTTTTTGTACGGACAACTCTTATGATCATCATGATTGCCCAAACAGCGGTAGCAAATTTGATCACCAGACTGTTTAGGGGACGGAGAACCCTTTTTCTCTGAAGACTTAACTTCCATCTTAGGTTTAAGTTTCTTGTTTGGCTTTGACTTGGATAACAAATCAACTGGTTTTGACTCTTTACTCCCCTGGAGAGCTCAACATCCTTGTAAGATTGCTCAATAGCAATGCATTTTGCTACAGCAACATCAAATGTCAGTTCCTCAAGTTTGAGTTTCAAAAGCTCTGACTTCATTTTCTTATCTCGAATACCCGAAACCAATCTATCTCTGAGCCATACTAATTGTATGGCTTCATTAAAATTGCATTTGGTAGCTAGATGCTTCGGAACAGCAACATACTGGCTCACTGTACCTTCTGCCTTTTGCACTCGGCTGTCAAACTTGTACCTGGCAACTGGAGCAGATTTCTGGGGCTTCAATTGCTTTTAAAGATGCTTGATGATCATGCTGTACGTGAGAGAATCTTCTCTTAACAATATTGGGGCCACCAATCTTTCGCCAGCTGGTACGTTTCGGTGGGAGGATTAGTTAACAGGATGGCTTTCTTCTGTTTCGAGTCGGTCACTCCATTGGCCATGAAGAAGAATTCAAGCTGTTGTGCATGCTTTGAAGTCAGTTTCCACTATGAACTTCTGAACTTTTCTGATGTTTTGAACTGGATTTTGTGCCTCATTTGCCTCGTCTCCCATCTTGAGACGTCGTGTGGATCTGGTTAAGGAATGTCTTTCACTTTTTCCTGCAGTAAAAATCCCTTAAAGTGCTACTACGATCAGAAAATCACTTGTCTTTTTTCTTCAAATTTCAAAAGTGTGTTTGCTTAACACCCGACTTGTGAAATTTCAAGCTTTAATAAATTCAAGCAGAACACTGTTTACTTTGAGTACAACTTTTTCATTTAATGGTCCGCCATTACTCACGTTCATAACTGACCAATTAGGTCTTGGAGAGCTGGATCCAGGATAAAATGGGGTGTCTGGAAAACTCAGACCTAGAAAACTCAGACCTCAGACCTCAGACCTAGAAAACTCAGACCCCCCAAACTGGAAAACTCAGACCCCCTCATAACTATACAAATTTTCAAAGTCAAATAAACGTGGACAAAATGAATTATCGCCGTTCAGTGCGCTGAAATGTTACACGCTCTATTTATCGCAGATAACAAACACTTCACCTTTGTCGTCTCATGTTTTTTTTCATCGGCTCCGGAGCACAAGACCTAGAAACCTCAGACCCCCCCAAACTGGAAAACTCAGACCCCCTCAAAACTATATAAATTTTCAAAGTCAAATAAACGTGGGCAAAATGAATTATCGCCGTTCATGAGGGGGTCTGAGTTTTCCAGATTGGGGGGGTCTGAGTTTTCTAGGTCTTGTGCTTCGGAGCAGATAATAATAACATGAGACGACAAAGGTGAAATGTTTGTTATCTGCGATAAATAGAGCGTGTAACATTTCAGTGCACTGAACAGCGATAATTCATTTTGCCCACATTTATTTGACTTTGAAAATTTGTATAGTTATGAGGGGGTCTGAGTTTTCCAGTTTGGGGGGGTCTGAGTTTTCTAGGTCTCGTACTCCGTAGCCGATTATAATAACATGAGACGACAAAGGTGAAATGTTTGTTATCTGCGATAAATAGAGCGTGTAACATTTCTGCGCACTGAACGGCGATAATTCATTTTGCCCACATTTATTTGACTTTGAAAATTTGTATAGTTTTGAGGGGGTCTGAGTTTTCCAGATTGGGGGGGGTCTGAGTTTTCTAGGTCTTGTGCTCCGGAGCCGATTATAATAACATGAGACGACAAAGGTGAAATGTTTGTTATCTGCAATAAATAGAGCGTGTAACATTTCAGTGCACTGAACGGCGATAATTCATTTTGCCCACGTTTATTTGACTTTGAAAATTTGTATAGTTTTGAGGAGGTCTGAGTTTTCCAGATTGGGGGGGTCTGAGTTTTCTAGGTCTGAGGTCTGAGGTCTGAGTTTTCTAGGTCTGAGTTTTCCAGACACCCGGATAAAATGACGTCATTTACTCACTGGTTTAAAATTGCAGTGTGTGAATGCAGCTTATTAAGTATTCAAAACACGAGTTTGAGAGTCTGAAAGCTCAAAATTCCCATGCTGCATACTGAATCAGCCAGGTTTACACACACTGCATTCTTACTCTTGTGAGCTTTCTACGTCATTTTGTCCTTGATCCAGTTCTCTCAAGATTTTGAAGTTAGTAATGGCGGATCACTAAATAGAAATATTTCAGTCAAAATAAAAAAACTGACTTCTCCAAATTAAAGCTTGAAATTTTGCGTGTTGGTTGTTAAGCAAACACACTTTTGAAATTTAAGAAAAAAGACGAGTGATTTTCTGGTCGTAGTACAATGTAGCACTTTAAGATCCCATTCCTCGTGGCCAAAATTGTCATGTACTGACAAGAGATTTGAGCACACACCCTAACAACATGGCGGCTCACTCAAAGCACATATTTTTATTAAACTCATGCGTGTGCATGTCATTACTATATGAAAATTATTAAAAGCACAGGGAAACCATAACAAGAAGTTAAGTGGTAAGACTAATGGTTAATGGCAAATGGTAATAGCATAACAGTTAACTGAAAGCGTTTGACTAATAAAACGGATAGTACATGTATAACTGATAGCAAAAAACAATAACACTCTTACAGTTAGAGAATCTACTAAAACCCCAAACAAAACAATGGAAGTGAATGACAGAAATGAAACTGCCATTATTGCGAGTGGTAAACAGGGTGTTAATCTGAGTATATATTCAGGCTCAATGGAATCTTTTGAATTTGCGTGATTCACATTATTTCAAGGAAAATACATGTACGCATTGAATGATAATGTCAAAGACAGAAGTGGTGTAAACTTAAAATAAAAAGTAAGGTAACAATAATGTGATGGCTTGACTACAATATTACTTGTTGCAGCAGGTATATTTATAATGTGATACACTGTAGCATGTGCCAGGCAAGCCAATGAAAATACTGGAAATGTGACATCCATAGTTCAGTTTTCAATAAAAATATAATAGTCCACTTAGTGGGAACAAATTATACCTGCACCGCATTAATCCCTGAAGAAAATTAAGGTGACTTTTCTTAAATATGCAACTATAATTATTTTCATGAGTAATTTTCCATGTACGTATTAATGAGCTTAAGACCACCACATCATTCTATATGGTCTCAGGGATTTAAATATCAGATGAAAAACATGTTTTACTGTATGATGCAAATTTGCATTATACATTTCCCTTCACTGAGGAAGGAAAAGTAGAGCTAGAACAACATGTATGAAACAGAGACTAGAAATTGAAATTTATGTTCTGAAGCTTGTGCTTTTATCACCACTGGGGGGGGGGGACTGCAAAGTAGCTTTTGGAGCGGGTGATGGGGGGGGGGGCTATAGGGAAGAATAAGAAGTGCATAAGGAGAAAGCACACTATGGGGGTCTGGGGGAATGCAATATTCTCAGTTTTCTGTTTGAACAAAGAGATCATTGTTGTTTGTAAATTATCTTGACGGGGACAAATCTTTTAGCATCCCAGTTAATATCTTCAAGTCGGACGGCCAAATTTTAAAAATTAATCGCCATTTTTCTTTGTGAATGCAATTACGAACAGACATAAAAAACAATGACAACTTTCAGTAATAAGAGACAAGTGCAATTGGGTAAAGTGGATGGGGTCTCTGAGATATGAAGTTGTATGCATGCAGTACAAAAACATTAGCAAGCCAAGCTTTTGGAATGGAAATGGAATGGAATGGTTTATTTCAAAATCACATTGCAGCCCAAGGGCTGAATTAAGCAATTTTACAATAAAAGTTTACAAGTTTAAAAATTCACAAGCATATTATATAAAAGTATCAATATTAATTTAGAGAAGTTAAAGATATGCATCAAATGGGAACTCGGAAAAAAATC